>JAABNX020009301.1:0-24398 GCA_015163995.2 Mormyrus lacerda | reverse complement strand
CACCGCTTTCCCGCCCTGAGACGCCGGATGGTGGACCAGAATCTCCTCAAAGCCATCCGGAAGTCGTTCTCCATGGCTTTGCCAAACTCCTCCCATACCCAAGTTTTTGCCTCAGCAACCGCCAAAGCTGCGTTCCGCTTAGCCCGCCGGTACTCATCAGCTGCTTCCGGAGTCCCACAGGTCAAAAAGGCCCGACAGGACTCCTTCTTCAGCTTGACAGTATCTCTCACCGCCAGTGCCCACCAGCGGGTTCGGGGATTGCCGCCCTGACAAGCACCGACCACCTTACGGCCACAGCTCCGGTCATCCGCCTCGACAATGGAGGTGCGGAACATAGCCCATTAGGACTCGATGTCTCCCGCCTCTCTTGGGACATGGGCAAAGTTCTGCCGGAGGTAGGAGTTGAAACTCCCCTTGACAGTTGGAGAGCTAGCTTCTGCAGCCGAGGATCGGATCGCCAAGGTCCCTGCCTTTGGCTACTGCCCAACTCACACTGCACCCGACCCCTATGGCCCCTCCTACAGGTGGTGAGCCCAATGGAGGGGGGACCCAGGACCTGTTTGCCTTAGGTGACCCTACCAGGGGCATAAAGCCCCAGGCAACTTAGCTCCTGGGATCATTGGAGCATGCAAACCCCTCCACCACAATAAGGTGTTGGCTCCAGGAGAGGTGTTTGTATATGTGTTTTGTAAATAACAGTGTGTGGGTCAGTGGGCTAAGCCTGTGTGCTTCTAATTGCAAGGTTGCTGGTTCAAACCTGGCCTCTGCAGGTCCTTGAGCAAGGTCCTTAATTCCTAGCTCTCTGAGTGCTGCTATGAGTGGCTACCCTTTGCAAACAGCTTACTGCACAAAGAGCAGGTTGAGGGAGGCATGTGACTGTCAGAACTGGGCCATGGAGCAATGGAAGAAGGTGGCCTGGTCTGATGAGTCACTTTTTATGTTACCTCATGTGGACGACCGGGTGCGTGTGTGTTGTTTACCTGGGGAAGAGATAGCATCAAGGTGCACTATGGGGAGAAGGCAAGCCGGCAGAGGCAGTGTGATGCTCTGGGCGCTGATCTGCTGGGAAACCTTGGGTCCCAGTATTCATGTGGATGTTACTCTGACACATATCACCTACCTAAACACTGATGCAGACCATGTACACCCCCTGGCAATAGAATTCCCTGATAGCAGTGGTCTCTTTCAGCAAGATAATGTGTCCTTCCACAACGCGAAAAATGTTCAGGAATGGCTTGAGGAGCATGAAAAAGAGTTCAAGGTGTTGACTTGGCCTCTGCATTCCCCATATCACAGTATCATCAGTCATCTGTGGGATGTGCTGGACAAAGAAGTTCAATTCATGGAGGCCCCACCTAACAATGTTCAGGACTTACAGGATCTGCTACTAAAGTCTTGGTGCCAAATACCAGATGACACTGTCAGAGGTCATGTGGAGTCCGTGTCACAGCTGTTGACTCGAGCAGGACCTACACAGTATTAGGCTGGTGGTATCAAAGTTAAGACTGATCGGTATTACAGGTATAGGAGTGTTTATTGCTACAGATATGCAATCATGATTGTTATGATGCATTATTATTTAATTTATTCAGTATTTAATTTTAGTATACAATGAGTGTCATTTAGGTTTTGTTATTTTGACTCAACAAACAATTTCATACTGAACCAAAATTGCACCAAACCTTGAGCCCAATACCAAGGTGTTTACCAAATCATACATTGTGAACTGTTGTGAAGACTGTATCTTCTTACATTACAGAGCCTTTATTTAGGTATTAAAGTTGTATCAAGGGTTCTATCCTTACACACGTAGCTGCAAGTTTGAGGTGCCGGGAAAGGTACACAAATGTTATCATGGAAAATCTTGCAGATAGTTGTACTCATTTCTAGGTGTCTATTTACGTTATAGAATCCAAATTTTGCCCACACTTTGGATTTAAATCGAGACAGGTACAGAGAAACTCTCCGCACATGCTCGCTCAAACAAAATAGCTCCGTGCCAGATTCACGCATGTCAGTCCCTTAACAAAATCAGCCCGTCTGCAAATGGGGAGACATATTAGCAGTAACAAATGTGATGTTTAAAAATCAATTTTTAACTGCCAGGGATCTAAAAATCGCCACCTTGAAGAATCGCAATTTGTAACTGAATCAATTTCCCCCCCATGCCTACTGACCAAGATAAGTGGTGGAAGATGGAAGGATGGATGGACCCCTTTTCCAGAAGATAATCAAAAGATAACAAACATAAGATGGCACCAAGTTCCACAAGGCATGTATGTCAGAAGATCTCTCCTGGACCAGCAACACCTCCCAGACCACAGCGGCACAGCAGTGCCTCAGCCAACTAAGGCCAAGCGCTCCCAGTTCTCATAGCTTTTTTCAGAAGTACCATCTGAGCTGCATCACTGCCTGGTGAAAAAGTGCAAGGCCTCAGCCCACAAGTCTCACTAGCAAATAGTGAGGATAGCAGAGAAGATGACAGGAACCTCTCTATCTATACTTATGCTCATACACAACAAACGGTGCCACAATAGAGCCTAGGACATTGGTGACATAATGGTAAGGGAAGCATGCTTGTGTTTGAATGGTTGCTGGTTTGAATCCCTAACCAACAAGATACCACTGAGATACTCTGAGCGTAGTACTGCCCTTATGCAGAAATGCCACAGCTGTGTCACATATGGGTTAAATGCAGAGATTTTGTTGTTGTGTGTCAACAATTAATCATTTTCACGTCGCTCCATGACAGGGCACTCCTTGTGCCCACCAAACAGCCTGATCACCCCCTTTCCATCAGGAACAAAGGTTCAAGACCATTAGCAGGGTCTGTGACTGCCCCCCCCCCCCACCCAGCTTCAAATTTCTCAGCTCCCATAATTGCTGATAAATGCACATTTGCACCAGACTGTTTCTGTTATTTGCAGTCTGTTTACTTGTATTATTTGTCGTGTTACTGTTCTGTATTGTTGTGTGCTGTTTATTTTCTATTCTATTTTCATTGTCATTATTTTTTTATTTCCCCCCTGTAGCTGTTCAGGTACATATGAAAAATATACAAAAAGATAAAATATTAATTAATAAATTCATTCTCTTGCTCTCTCTCACTTTCTCTCCCCCCCCACACACACACACTGTCTTAACACTCACCAGCACCCAACATACACATCACCATCATTAATGTGAATTCAGCATAATAACTGGAATGCTGCAAATTCAAGTTTAGCTTTTTGTAATTGTTACGATTCGTGGTGGACGAGCAGGCAAGAAGACGAAACGGAGCCGGATTGACAGGGCAAACGGGGTTTACTGGGGTAGGCAGGCAGACAGGCACGAATCACCATAACATCACAGCAATACAACAATGACCAACTAAGACTCAGGAAGACAGGGACTGATATACACTGGCAGACCAGGGATTAACGGGATACAGGTGATCACAATCGAGCAGGAACACAAGGTAATGAGGTGGGCGTGGCACACGGGAGGATCGGACGGAGCGGATCGTGACAGTAATTTTCTGGATTATTTTCTCCAAATATTTTCAATTCGTGGTTGATTGAACCCACAGATGCATAACCTATGGATAAGGAGGTCCGACTGTACTGCTGCAGGGTTACAGCAATATTGTGTGCTGCTTCTGGAAGGATTCTGAAAATTGAACGGATAAGTATGTTTCAGCTAATACCCCACCCTGTGCAACACACTGATAGGACATATGCAAACTCAGCTAAGATGCTAAGGTACTGCACACCAAATGAAATGATATAATGACTCCTTTTTATTAACGTCAAGTGCGACAAAAACAACATAAGACATTTTTGCTGTTAAACTGAAGATAATCCAACCGTAACACTTATGATAAGAAAATTAAACCAGATATCCAGGTTCCAACATTCCGTTGTTCATAGATTTATAAAATAAATTTTAAGCCTTAAGATAAATTTTAAGCTTAGGAGTTTTGCTCCTTTCAGCAGATACTATTACCCAAAGCACAAAGGAAAAAAGGGTCAGCCAGTCCCTGGAGCAAATGGGGGTGGTAACACTTTACTTGAGGGGGCACCAATATCTTATCAGTTATCACTCAAGAACAAATCATGAACTAATATATTTGCAGCATGAAACTCAACTCAATTCAAGAAGCTCGACATCTCCCAACACATCCTACTAGACTTCAACTCTGCCATTTGATTTCCTGCTGCCTCCACTCTCTCCAAGGCCAGCTAAAAATGTGTGGTCTGCTCAGCTGAGAACATACCAACACTAGAAGACCACCTGGGCAAAGGGTCAAATCCAGTCTTCTCTAACATATTCCATTCATGATATATCTGCAATATCCTTTCGACTCCAAAATAGTCTTTGCACTAGTTCTAACATTTGACTTTTGTCTTAAGACATCTTGCACTGTCTTCGTGTTGATCTGTATTCTCTTTACTTGTTTTCCTTTTTTGTTCACATACTGTTCCGTGAGTTCCCCTGTTCCCCTGTTTGTCTTGTAATTTTGTCCTGGACTTCATGTTTGGTCCTGGACCACAAACAGTTCTGGTATGTTTGCACATACTGGCAATGAAGTGAGTTCTGATTCTGAAAATTCCGAAATACATGAAATGTCATGATTGATTATTGACAAACGAACCAGGGATCAGTACGTAATTACGTAACTTAGATTCTAGTTAATTAATACATTAAGTAAGTGTGTACTGCTGCTTTGCTTGTGCCCCCTGTGGGCAGTGGTGGCTTAATGGTTGTGGTTGAAGGCTGTGACACCAGCAGCCTTTTTACATGAGGAATTACAAGACGGCCTTCATTCTGTGATCGCAGTGCATGCTGATCAGTTTAGTTAAATAAGCCTGACTACCTTATAAGGAAACAGGAAACATTTTTAAAGTTTTGTATGTAGTACAAAAATGTTACAGGCCGGTGAAACTTGTCAACCAAGAGTAGGCGGGGGGAGTTCCTGGTGGTAAAACTACTTGCTTGGGGGGAGGGCAAATTATTCAGCAGGACTAATGTTGCAAATTTAGCAGTTTGTATTTTCTTTTCTAGATCAGAACGCACTAATGTAATGGTCATAAAAAGGCATGGGTTTGAAAATTCCTTTTTGGAAATGAACCAGCCTCTCCCTCTGTCGCCCTGTTGGTGGCAGGATTGGACTAGAGTGGTGCTGAGGTACCGCCCGCCAAATTGGCTGTACTCATGTTCTTGTCCCTGAGGTGATTTCTCATGTGCTGGGTGCTGCAACGCACTGTAATCAGCGCACACTCTTACCTCTCCTCCTCCCAAACACTCCCAGTGGTCTGGGGCCTGGTGGAATGGTTGGGAATCTCTGAATATAAAATTTTGCAGCTTTGCTGAGCACCTTTAATTTTTGGAGGCAAAAGCTGCTGGTACTATCTGGGTATAACTAATAAAGTGGCCACTGGGTGTATTTAAATAATATACCAACACTACTGTGCAAAAAAAAATGTTTAAATGGTCTTCATGTTGGTGTAAAACTATGGTATTATGTCTCTAAAGTGTGTCGTCTTTCCATCTCATTACCATTTCAGAACACCTCCTAAACTCACCCCAGTATTTGCAGCAAACATCTGTCAGGGTCTGTCCATACCATGCCTGTCATGTTCTGGTTTGGCCAGCAGATGTCGCTGGCAATCCCATTTCCATCCCAGTTCCTAATGTGTGGGTTATTAGTTCATTTTTATCACCTGTCCCTCACGTAGCCGTCGTTAGCAGAGTATATGTGTACCTATCCCAGCCCTGCTCCTTTGTCAGCCACTGTAGATGTGAGTGCTGTGTTAGGTTCTGCTTGCGACGTATTTGTTTTTGTCATTAGTGTTTCTTTGTTCCTGTTCACCTTACCTAACCATGTGTTCAGATTAGCCCTGGTGCTTTGTGCATCTCTGCCCTTCTGACCATGTTTTTCACCCCACATGGTCCTTTTTTGTACATTCTGTTTGAAATAAAGTTTCCCCCCATGTTGAAACGCCGTTCCCTGGATCATCTCTCATTCTCCCAGTCCCTTCATAGGTTAATTAAGGCAAAATTTAAAAAATACAAGGAATGGCTAGTTTGCCCCGTGGAAGGGTTTAGGAACAGAAATATAATTCTTTTAGCCATTCAACATGATATCAACAAGATATCTTCTAGCTATCCAACAAGTAACTTACTGGAGAACAGAAGAAATTCCTGTTAGTTTTTATTGTGTTACTCTTCATTTTCATAAGCTCTTACGTTAAATTCTATTTTTGTTCTGAACAAATATATAGTTACTACCCAGATAAATAGCTTTAAACTTCCTGAGAGTTTTGTGCAGCGCTGTATTTCATCTCAGTCCTGTATGTCCTGTAGATGAAAACATCTAATCATACAAGCATTGGCTATTTCAGCTCCTCATATGTAACAGTTGATATCGTTCTGTGCTTCACAAAGACAAATTACATGGCATACAGATGCAGCAGAATTAATGTCTTACGGCTGCGTTCTTAACCATGTTACAAATCATGAAAAGCATCCTGGAGTAATCTGCTATTTCTCCTCCTGCTCTTCTTCTTCATGGCCACAATCCATTTGGGGAGGGACACGTCCTGTGCCTCATAGTATGGCAGGGAGGGAATGTCTGTCACCAGCACCTCGGCAAAGTGGACGTGACGGGTATCCTCTGCGGGGTCCCGCAACTTTCTCTGAGGAAGAGAGAGAGGGAAGTCGGTCACCATGATGCATTATGGTGGGGATGCATGTGACGTGCCTACACTGCAAACCCAGCACCTTACCTTTTTGGCGACAGTTTCAAGACACGAACAGACATCAGAGTCCTGTGAACAGAACAGGGATTATGGATGAGCGGATGGGAGAAGCGATGGTAGAGGAAGACCAAACTGCGAGATTGGCGTGTACCTGATTCTGCGACTCCACTGTCTGCATCTCCGATGTGGAACCTTCATGTGGCAACCCTGGGCGAGAAAAAGGCAGACCTTCTGTGAGACACCCTTCAGTAAGGTTTCTCTGTTTTTTGTCACCTCGGAGACATGCTCACTCTTCTACCTGTGGAGTCCCTGAACACCAAGTGCTCTTCCGCTCCATTGTTGATGCTTTGTTCTCGTGTGAGGTGCAGCCTCTTCCGGTTGAGATACACCCGGCTCATCAGGGCAGAATTATCCAGGATTTTGACTGGCTGAGGGGGAGTCACAAGGTCAGCTCTTTAACAAACCATCGGGATATTTACAGTGAAGACCCCAAGGTGTCATACCTGTAAGACATCAAAGGAAAGCTTGCTTGGTGTTGCCTCCTTTGAGTCTTCTTGGTCTTGTTCAAAGCATGATGGACCTGAATTCCAGACTTCTGACATAGCCTTGTTTACTTCATTTGCATTCCCATCATTGACTGGCACAACAAGTGATGAAACTTCAAAAGTTTTTTCATGCGTGCTGCTCTTTTCTACTGGACTGTCATCATGTGTTCCAAACCCTGATTGGTCTGCTTGCTTTTCCGTCATCTTCATTTCACCATTGTGAATGTTCTCCCCAATCCAGGATGGCATTTTTGGATCGAATGGACTTGGAGCTTTCAGGGAACTCAGTCTTTCTTCGTGGAATGAGAATTTGGACCAGTGCTCACTTGTGAAGATTTCATCCGCAAAGTTTATGGGGCTAAACTTGAACTGAAAGTCATTTAACTCCCTGGAATATTATGGACAACAATACAGACTTTTATATTATAGGCATGAGTAATATCAAGTACATGCAGTCTTCAATAAACAAAGCCTGCGTATTATCACGCTTTATATGTTTACTTTCAGGTGTCTGTCCCTCACCCATGGCCACCTATCCAATATAGTATCACAGGCAGCCTTAAATCTGCCCTGGTTGACAGCAACAACATAGACGCCAGTCATTCACAGGACTCCCCTATACACACATTTACATTCCAGTGTTTAAACTGATTCATCTGAACACACCTTCAGACTGCCAGCATGCAAATGAGGTGCATTTAAACACGGGGGATACTCACGTGAGAAAACAGTGCTAGATGGTCCATCACCATGCCAATTTATTGTGTTAACTATTTTCAAAACCTGCTTTACGCTATTGTAGGTGCGTGATTCTCAACAAAACTATGAAAACCACTCCTGGAATCTCAGCGTTGCATTCCAGGAGTTCTGTGAGTTAGCTGATGGACAGACCGCTGACTCATTACATGGTGACACATGAAACCAGATTTTTTTGTAAACTGACAAAGTGTAGATTTATTCCAGTGTCACAGACCAGGATAGCAAAATGTTTACTTCAATGTAATGTCCATTAGGGTCAAAGCTACATGGAGTCAATGTTATATTATAAACTGAATTCCCATACCTCCCAAAAGCTGCCGGATCCTGATTGGGTATGGATATGTTGACCTGTCCGCTAAGATCTTTCTGAGAGATAGTCTCCTCCCTTCCCACGTAAATGTCATTGAAAATGTCAGCTCTGCTCGATTCTTGAACTGGATGTTTCACCTATGAAAAAGCAGGCCATCAAATATGCTTCTTTCAGTTTTCATTCTGTTGTGTTTATATGTGTACTTGAACTGAATTCACCCGTCGTACACACACTGTCATGCAGCTGTAGAATGTATACATGAATAATATATGGAAAATATATTATAACTCAATAAAAAACAAAAAAAAAAATAATAAAAAAATAAAAAGCTTTTATTAAATGTAAAAAGTCACACTGACAAAAGGTCAAAGGTCAAAAACACTCACATTCTGTGTCGCCTGATCGTCTGTTTCTACTTCGCTCACTCCGCAAATCGCTCCCTGTTCTCGTTTCTTCGCGGTGACTTGTCTTTCCTTCCAGCTTTGCCTTATTTTCTGGGCCCATCGCAGTGTTTTCCCATTGATCCATTTCCTCTTTTTCTTCCCCGTTGCAGAGTCATGTGTCGGAACGGTGTCCAGCTTCGGAAATTCAGAAGCACTTGTGAAATTGTCATCTCTTGCATTCTGAACTGACCTGTCCCATTCGATTTTATTCCATAAGTCAGGATCAGAAGACAAATAATTTTCTGAGTACTTCTCTGGATTCATACTAGTAAAGCCAGTACTAGTATTGTGTAATGTGACATCCACATATTGCTGTTTCTGTCTTATCACATTTTTTGTGGGAATGAGATCACCTTGCCCACCTGTGCTTTTCAACTCTGAAAAATTAAGAGTTCCAGCACCTCCCAGGTAAGAAGCTGCCGAAGGTGAGCCCCCCCCAACCCTGACAGTATCTCTCAATACTCCATAACTTGGATCACTGTGTTTATTATTTTGGTTAATGTCCCATTGTTTGATTTGTGACTGCATCTTGTAATGTCCATATGTTTGATTTGTGACTTCCTGTGAGCCCGCAATCTCCATGCAGAGAGACTCCCGCTCTCTTGTAGCCGGGATACATATAGCTGTCAGAGTCATTTCATTTTCAGCATCCCTCATGGGAGGATTATTATCCGGGGCTGCAGGATGAGAGACCATCTGTATCCGTTTCCATTTGGGAATAACAACGGCAGAGTCCTCTTCCTGATTAGTGGAGGCAGACTTTCTAGAACAATCCAGTGATGGAACTTCAAATTTAAGACTTAAATCTCTGTTACTTCTCCCCCCATGAGCCCACTGTTCGGTATGGTCCACCGATTTGGTGACATCGCCAGAGGTGACTGGACTTTGTTCATCTGTGTTACTGGCACATGGTGTCAGAACCGGGTCATATTTACCCAAGTTTCCACCTGCGGGAAAAGCGTACTGCTCTTTTTGTAGCTGCTGGCTCTGTGTGGCTTCAGCTGAGTTGATCTTCATTCTCGCCAGCATGGACAGCAATACAGACTGCGTGTCCGTCATATAGTTTTGTTGAGACATTTAGGGAAAGAATCCACTTCAGAATCTCTTTGGAATGCCTTGAATCGCTCTGTGTCTTTCTGTCAAGGTAATGTCATGTTTTGCCCACCCAGCAGTCTGTTATGTACTGTATTCATCTTCTCAATGCATAACAATATCCTCTGCAGTTCAGGCACATTGCTCATATGCTTCTCTGTCAAAATTCAATTTTCCGTTCTTTCTGTGTTTCATTCTTCTTCATCGTTCAATCTTTCTGAAAGTTTCTTATTTCTTTTTTGAAGCATACAAACGCAAATACTTCCTTTTCTCTTAATTTGTCTACATTCTCCTCCATTCCACAAATGTCCCTGTGCTGACCAAGAAAAGGCTGATGCCTCTGTCGTCCACGGTTTTTCCCAGCAGGCTTGAATTGCCGTGACTTACATAAACAGTTGCTATAGCCCTTTATTGTAAACCTTCACTTCGTAATGTACACTCCCACACGCTTTTATACACAAGGAGTTTAAAAGGAGTTTGCCTCTGTGTTCGTGCCATCCGTAAGGAGGAATGACGAGGAGACAGCAGATGAGTTCTTTAAATTTTGACAAGGGAACCTGACAGACGGGATAGACGAGAGGGACTAGCTAACTGGTTTGTTCTCGTGCTTCTTATCACACAGACGGCTGTACTCATTCAGAACCTCCCCTCCATTTTTTTTTCTTAGTACCACATTATTGGTTCTTTAAGAATGTGTCTTTGTGTGTGTAAAAAAATAAGCAAATTAAACAATAAAGATAGAGATACCATTCTATCCTGTTGTACTTTACAAATAGTAATAACTGCATGGGTTGCCAACTCTCATGCATCTGGCGTCATACACTTTCAGACTCACGCTCAGGCAAGAAATCTTACGGCATATCTATATTATTCCATTATGAAACTAAAATTAACTACATCAAATGTGCTGGGGTAGTTTGCGAGCCCTACTATTTGCGTAGTACTAAAACTGTTACAAACATGTAAGTGCGTGTGCATGTGTGCAGATTTGTCTCGAATTGAAAATCTCACGTGAGCCAACTGACCAAAGTTACCAACCCTGTAACTAAATTTAAAAGTGTAATCACTGTAATCGGTATTTTTTTCTTTACGTCAAAATATGTTATAGTAGTAAACTTGGTGGAAATGCAAATGGGTGTTGACCACTGCTATACATCGTTCTTCACCTATCACGCGACTCTATGGATTATTAAATTACCCGTGTTCAAATAATACCTTTTCACACTTTGGTTCGCTTTCCAAATAAGTAAATAAATAAGAAACATAAATAGAATACTTAACTTTTGCTGAGCTCTCGCACCCCCATACAGAAGATGGCGCTAGTGAAAATTGTTAGTAACTTTTGACTGAGTACGCGAAGTAGACGACGAACCAATGAGATGAATCGTTTTTCTAGCCAATGGGTTACTGAGGAAGAACCGCGTCGTGACGTTTTTGAAGTTCGTTGAGCAGTGAGTTTATTTCTTTGGATGTGTTCGGGTGTTCGAAGCGTATAGCTGTAGGTTGGCGGTGGATCTGTGTGTGTGGGGTTTGGCGTTGTCGGAAATCTTGGAATTTGGATGTTTTGACCAACTAAATGTTGGTTGCCCGGAAACAGCCTTTGCTAAACATGGCTAGGCGAACAAGCTGGTACGCGCTGTGTGAAAATGAACGGAAATGTAGTTGTCTGTCCAAAATTATTTAATTTGAGCTCACACATGTGTAATTCACACATTTATATTTATTAACTAACTATTTACCCATTAGATTAATTTTCGTTTAATGTTAACCGGCAGTGGAAGCTGCTGTAAAAATTGCTTGCATGTAACAGGTTTGGTAATAGTGTTCTCTTTTTACGTTTTCAGTGTAAACAAAGACAGATGATTATCTGAACTATATTAACTTTGTACAGTAAGTTATGAACGAATTTGCTTTTTTTATAAATGGCATTGTAGAGTGTCCGATCAAATCCGCTTTGAATTGAAGTGCTGAATTGTTCCACCCTACCCACATGACCATCCCATATACCAGAGCTGTCATTTTTTTCAGGGTCACCGTTATCAACTCTGTTCTCATCTTAAGTGGGTGGGACTGTTGAGAAAAAAATGCGCCGTTAAGTATGGGTTCAAGATAATACATACTTTTTGACTGTTTGTTTTTTTACTTTGGGAGGTTTGTGACTCCAGCATTCTTTTGCGCAAAAGTGACAGCGTAATTAATATTTTAGAAATCGTTATCTGCGGGTGTGGTACCTTCAGATTGGAAGCATGCTAATATAACACCCATATTCAAAAAACGGGATGGAAGTAATGCAGCAAACTATAGGCCATAATTATACTTTAACTAGCATTACTGGAAAAATAATGGAAGCTATAATCCGACTGAAAATGGTAGATTACCTGGATGAAAATAACATTCTGTGGGATAGCCAACATGGATTTAGGAGAGGTAGATCCTACTAGAACTTGTGAGCATAAGTGGAAATTAGTGGGAGAACATTTCAAAACGAATTTGAGGAAGCACTTCTTTACACAGCGTGTAGTTAGAGTATGGAATAGTCTTCCTGCTAGTGTAGTGAAGCTAAAACCCTGGGTTCCATTAAATTGGATCTAGATAAGATTTTAACAACTCTGAGCTATTAGTTAAGTTCTCCCCAAATGAGCTCGATGGGCCGCATGGCCTCCTCTCGTTTGTAAATTTATGTTCTTATTTATGCCAACAGTTAGGTATACAACAAAATACGCTGCTGCAGTGATCCCGAGAACGCTGCCTCATACACACAATGGACTGCATCTTGATAGGAAGCAACGTGAAAGGTACTCAGTAATTGTGCTACAGCATATGAGGAGTATTAAGGAACTTTGTACGCTGTGACTCGCCTGTCATTTCTGAGGTCATTACAGAGGTCATGTTATTGTTAATAAATGATAATGTGTTGACTCAGTGCTGCTTGTCATTTCGATTGCTTGGATGCCTTGACCTCAGTGCTGGCAAAAGCTGTCCAGTCGCTATCCAGGCTTGGGGAGGAGCTGTACTTGGAGCCGCAGGAAGATGGGGTATGTTTTTAGTCCATCTTTCCACCAGCTGTGAATTGTGTGCTTCTTTAGTCCATTTCCAGACCAGTTACTGCAGGTGTTAAGAGTTTTTTTTCGTCTTGTCTTTTGCCTCCCCAGCTGGCTCTACGCACCGTTAACTCATCGCGGTCGGCATATGCCTGCTTCCTCTTCTCTCCGCTCTTCTTCCAGAAATACACCCCCCCCAAAAGCTCAACTCAGCGCTGCAAGATGGTCATCAAGGTGTGGGATGTGCAGCCAATTTTGAAATATTCTGCCATATACCAATTTTTTTGAACAATTAGCAAATTGATTGCTATATGTAGATATAATGATTGGTATATATGTTATGCTATAGATTTTCTTTTCTCTCTTATAAATCTCATAACTTGATATTTAGCAAAACATTTCAGATTCAGGTATGGCAGCTTTCTTGCCCTATTGGAGTTTTATTTATATATATATTTATATATGCACACACACGCACAAATATATATATGCACATAAAATTTATATTATATACTCCCTGGCCAAAAAAAAGGCAATGACTGGATTATTATTATAGCTCAGTAACGTCTTGCAGCAATAAAGTGAAGTCAGCTGAGTACCTGAATCTACTGGCCAGGTTACACCTCCATCCATCATCAATGGATTTGTTTTTTCCCTGTTGGCTTGGGCATATTCCAGGACAAGAATGCCAAGATTCATTGGGCTCAAATTGTCAGACTGGTTCAGGGAGCATGAGGAATCATTTCACATATGACTTGATCACCACAGAGTTGTGATCTTAACTTCATTGGATGTCTTTTGGATTTGATAAAGGGGGTTTTATGGAGTGGTTCAACTCACTTGTCAATACAGGATCTCAGTGGGAAATGAATGCAAATCTAGAAAATAAAGGGTGAGATGTTGCATAAGCCTGTGGAAACAATGGCATGACAAATGTGCACCATAATTAAAGCTAAAGGCGGTCCAACAATAAATTCAAATGGTGACTCTTTTTTTTTGGCCAGGCAGTGTATACAAGGCCGAGATATTTTATAGATATATAATTCTGTTTTTCTAATTCCATAATGCCGGCACCTGGTCAGCTGTGTACCGCTGTACTGAAACCTCGGCCCTCTGTCCCAGTCTGTGCAGGCTGTGTTCAAGTCCCTCTCCTCCCTGGAGAAGACAGTGGAAAAGTGTCGTATCGAGCTGGACATCGAGAAGAGCTGCCTGACCTTCACCCTGCACTGCAAACATGGTGGGTGGGGGGGCCCGTCAGAAATGCTGCTGCTTCATGCCTTTGGCTGCCAAGCGGTTGTGGAGAGACATCTGTCCCCCCTCTGCCCCACATAGGGTTGCTGAAGACGCACAACCTGTCATTCCAGGACAGCGAGAGCCTGCAGGCCGTGTTCGACAGAGAAAGCTGTGCCAACATGCTCACCGCCCAGCCCAAGTGCGTAGGCCTGCAAACGTGCCGCGTTATCTGTCTTAATATCTCTCTGGAAGTGACCTGTGCTGAACCCCTCGTACGGCTACCATCCCCCCCCCCCCCCCATTCTTCCAGGCTGCTGGTGGATACAGTACTCCACTTCCCTCCATCTCTGGAAGAAGTGCGTGTGTCTGTGAATGACGAGGGAGTGTTGTTCCGGAATCACGTCGAGGACGAAGCAGGTTTGTCCCCTGATCAAGTCGTCCTCCTTTTTACACTGAAATGAACATGTTTGTTTGTCTGATGGAGCCAAACCATGGGACTTGTAGGGGTGTAATGCTACCTGCATAATCCAGCTCCCGCCCGTTTTTCCCTTCCTGTTCCAGAACAATCCAAAGCCATGATGACTGAGCTGTGCCTCAGCGCAGAAGAGTTTGACAGATTCGATGTCAAGATGCACACGTGCATCACTTTCTGTCTCAAGGAGCTAAGGGTGAGGGTTGGGGAGGGATTCGATGCAGACGGACGTTTCTTTAGTCGCTGAAGAACACGCTCATGTGCTTCTTCGCTGACTTCTAGGGGCTGCTGGTGTTTGCAGAGTCCTCTGCTCTCCCTGTCTCCATGTACTTCGATGAGCCTGGCAGGTACGTGTAGCTCGCCATCTACCCTCGCCTCTGCCGAAACCCCGATTTGTTGTCATTCAACAACATCTATTTGATCGCCTTTCTGCTGGGACGTCGACTGCTTGTTAGTGGGTATCTGTGGTGAGATACATGACCAGTGAAGCCTATCTCTTTGTTTCGTCCGCTATGGTCAGGCCTATGGTATTGAGCCTCACAGATAGCGTTTTGGAGGTAAACTTTGTGCTGGCCACCCTGTCTGAGGAAGGTCAGCCTCGGAACCACAACAGCAATATGAGACGGTAGGTTACTCTAAATGCGGTGCTACACTATACGATAACAGAACTTCAGCTAAGTGCTGCAGTATTTCTAATAATACTTTCCTGCTGTCAAATAAAAGCTTAGTGGGTGAATGTTACTGCTTGGAATTTTAGTAACAAAATGGTTAGCTTATGGTCTGCTGCTTCTTTTTTTTTTAATTAGTGCGAGTTTTCTTTTCGCCGCAGAGTTTCAGAGCCGCCTGTAACGGACGACTTCATGAATGATGACATTGATTACATCATCGCCATGGAGACCGGCGAGCTCACCGGAGACTCCGATTGGCCGGAGCCGCCTCGGCACGCTCTGACTCCACCTCGGCTCCATGGGGCCGACGGAGACCGGCACGAGTCCAGAGGAGAGAGTGAGGATGAGGATGGGCAGCAGGGAGAAGAGGAGACACCGGTGGAGGAATCTGGCCGACCACCCAATAAGAAGGTGAGCGTAGCCGTCGTTAAAGGGGCCCTATCATGCTTTCCTGTTTCCCCCCCCCCCGTTTCCTTTGATGTGTTATAGCTTTATGTGCATGTAAACGGTCTGCACAGTCTCAAGGCCCAAAGTAAACACCAAAAGAGTAACTCTCACCCAGAAACCACTCTTCTCTAATCAGCCTGAAACGCCTTGTTGGAATTCCAGCTCTTACTTCCATGGCGTGGTGAGGTCACCTCGTGACACTATCCTTATTGGCCTTCTACCTGCAAGGATCTGTCTGCAGACTGACCAATCAGGCAAACTGACCAATCAGAGCACACTGGCCTCATCGGGGGCGGGGCTTAAAGCTCTAACAGACCATTTCAGACAAAGTTATAGAATGAATAGAGATGTACAGTATGAGGAAAATAATGTGCTTGTGGAACATTGAAGCATGTAAACCTATTCTAGTAGACCCCAAAAATAAAATTACAAACAATGAAAATAAGCACAGTACAACCCTTTTAATTGTGGGCTTTATTTTGCTGTATAATGTCTTATTTTAACATGAACTTGGCAGATCTCGTGTCTGACTCACTCCCTCCATCCTGCTTCTGTCCCTTTTTCATGTCGCCTCCCACCAGTTCCGCTCCCTCTTCTTTGGCTCGGTGCTGCCTACCCCCTCCCAGATGTCCAACAGGACACTGCAGAGCCAGGAGGTCTTGGCCAGTGACAGTGAGGACGAGGAAGGCTCCCCGTCCCCGTGACGTCACTTGTGCACAGTGATCAGGACATGTAGGAGGTCCGTGGGCTGCCAGGCGGCAGGGTCCCTGACAGTGGGGGAAGCCGGTGCTGACTGATGTGTATCTGGAGGAAACTCTGCGGTGTGAAGGAGCGCCTCCTGCAGGTGGATGCGCCTCGAAGGTGACTGTGCCAAAGCACATTTTGCCGAGAGCTCGAAGGACAGATTTCCACCATATGCACACTGAGTAGAATTTATTTCTCTACTGAGAAGAAAATGACACTTTTCTACCACCATGATGTTGGTATAGAGATATTATAAAGAAATAAATAAGGGAAATATCTGAAAATTTTGTACGTTTTATAATGGACTCTAGGCATTAGGACAAATACAAGATTAAAGTACTGTTTTCTAGACATCTGTTTTATTTACATTCTATACACATTTCCGGGTTTTTTTTTTGTCAGTTTTGAAAAAAGTTATAGAAAAACTAATTTTTAAAACATTTTTAAGTATTAAGGCATTTCACAGTCTGTCCCCTCCATACTTGGTGCCACCCACCCCGTCACTCAGAAGTAAGTATCAAAATATGGAGCAGAGTTTCGCTTGGAACCTGGAGGGTTAGAGTTGTTTCCTAGGGAAGGAACAACATGGTCATTCTTGCTGCTGCTGTGTAGCTGGAAACTCTTTCCCCTAGTCTGGGGTTTCCTCCTTTCCTTTCCCTTTTCCTTCTCCAGCTCCTTCTCTCTCTTCTTCCGTGCCTTTTCCTCCTCTTTTTTCCTCCTCTCTTCCTCTCTCCTTCTCTTTCTCCTCTCCTTGGCAGTCAGTCTTTCTTCCTGCTCGCTCACGTGCTCACTGAAGTCCTGTATCAGTATCGTCGGCACCGTCATCTTGGTCTTGCCCTTAGCGCCCCCCTCGTTTTGCGTGGCATGGTCGCCCCGAAACCTACGAAAGAGGCCAAAGCGTTTTGAAGAGTCTTTGTGCTCAGTGCTATGGCGGTCAGTGTCGTGTCCTTTGTCTGTATCCTGAATAGGCACGGTAGCTCTGGTACCACCTGTGTGGTTAGCGGCAGAACTGCTGGTGGAGATATCAGTACTGGGACCGCTGTTATATCTGGTGCTTTCTGGCTCTTTGAACGTGTCTTCCGACAGCCTTCTGGGAGGTGTCGTTCTGGAGCTGGATGTCTTGCGAAGTTTATATTCCCCGGTGCCACTTAATTTCTGGTTCTCAAGTGTAGCAGACACCTTGATGGCCTCATCCTTGCCGTGCTCTGCCGTGACTTCTGGAAGTCCCTCTGTGGATGTGTCAGGAGGTTTACCTTGTGATGTTTGTGTGCTGGCTGGGGTTGAGCTGTGAGTTTCTTTACTAGACGCGCCCTTCGATTCAGGAGAGGAATGTTCCACATCTGAATTTGTTTCGTCGTCTTGTCTGTTGTCGTTCTGTTCATTTTCTTCTCTGTCTGCTTCCATTGTCTCCTTACACTGGTCCTTAGAGCCATCTTCTGCTTCAAGCTCACTTTGTCCCGTGTGAGTTTCAGCTGACTGCTCCACAATGCATCCCTGATCGTTTTGTGATTCAGCTGGTTCTTCTATCTCCGTTGCGAGTGCTACATTCTGATGACTTCGCTGTAATTCAGGAGGAGTATGCTCGGGTGTCTCCATCTTGGTCCCACACGTGTCCAATGATCCCCCTCTCACCTCGTCCTCAGCTGAATAAAGTGGTTCTGATGGTTGCTGAATTGGACCCGAGCTCGCCAGACTCGGCTGTTGAGGGGCTTCCTCTCTGATACCAGCAGCAGACAGATTCTGCTGCACGCATTCCATTGCACCTCCTTCTGCCGATGGAACCGCTATGACTGAGCTCTCCGTAGGTCTGCTTTCAACTTGAGGTGCATCTGCGTCTTGAGAATTTAACGGCTTTTGTTCCTCTTGAATGGCTGTAATCTCACTTCCTGACACTTGCAACATGGTGTCACGGGATGAGCTGGGACTTTCTTCTGTCAAATCTTGACCCTTCGACGAAATAGTGTCCACCTCTGAACCAGGACCAGGATTTTCACCCAAAGACTGTCCCGTACCCTGCAAATTCTCCTGCAAGTTTGGGTCCACGGAGCTCCAGATTTGATCGTTATCTTGCTCTGAAGGTGGCTCGATCTGGGTGACATCATCAGAATGCTCTTCATCACTCTGACTTGCAGAGGTTGCAGGCTGCTTTTCTGCGTCTCCATCGCAGGCTGGCTGGTCTGAAATTGCGGTCATAATGGTCCTGCTGGCCAATGGATCGTTTTGGGGAGAGTCTTCTGAGGATGCCTCCTCGTTTGCGTGCTTTTGTACCAATAACTCAGACTCACCTACAGAAGAGATGCTAGAAATTTCAGATTCCTGGACCACGTGGAAGATCTGACAGTGGTGTGCCGGGATGTCTAAGCCATCAACTTTCTCTGTATTTTCTGCTGTTGCCGGTTCCCCAGTCATCTCGGGAGTCTTTGTGACATTCTCACTGATATCTTCAGAAGGATGGAGGGAATACTGTACTGGCTGGTCATTTTCCTGTTGGGTTTCATTTAAATCTGGGGAGTTTGCGCTTGAATCTTCAAGCAGCGCACTTGTTTCTTTCACTAAGCTTTGCCTGCAGTCATCCTGCGTTTTAATGCATTCCTCTGATCCCACATCTAGTTCTTCGGCAATTTGAACATTTGTTTCCTCTGTGTTATTATTCAGTTTCCCCACATCTTTGGCATCAGACTCTGGGCAGATATGTGGGGGAATGAGCTTTCCTGCCTCTGATGGCTCTGACCGACAGCTTTCTTGAGAAAGTTTTCTAGTTACTTCAGCAACCTCGTCAGCCTTGTGGCATGGAGGTTTGTGTGGTTCACCCGGGTCTGCTGAACAGTTCACCGTCTCGCTGAGGACAGACCCTGTCTGCACGGAGACGAGCTGTGACATGTGGTCTGCGACTGCATCATTCTCGGTCTGGTTTTCTGGGGTCTCTACCTGGGCTGCGGATGTGTTCGTACTGTCCTGAGCGTCAGATGCACAGTCTGTGCTCACCCCACCACAACTGTTTAGCATTTCACTAAGACTGCATGTGTTCTGGGAGTGAGAGAGGTCTGCAGCACTACTGCATGGTTCCAGCTTTTGGCAGGATGAATCTGCAGTGGCTTGTGTAGATTCCTGCCCTGTTCCCTTTTGGTTGAGCGTCGCATCTTCACTGCTGTACTCTGAAGGTTTTCTCCGGTTACCGTCATTATTTACGGCTTCCTTCTCTTCCTTGACCTTTAGCTCAACAACCTCCTTCAACTTGTTTTCCTCTCTGCCACCATTCCCCTCCTTTTCGCTCATCTCGGCTTTGCTGCCTCTTCTCCACTTCTTTCGAAGAAATGACGGTGAAAGGGAGGAGGGGGATCGCGACACGGGTACGGAGAGGTTCCCAATCTCTCGCTCCTTTCTCTGACACTCTTCCTCCTTCTCTCTCCCTTTAACCCAAGCCGCCCGGTATCCGTGGCAACGAACGCAAGGGTTGAAGGTCGAAGATGGGCGCTCTTTCTTCCACCTCTCCATCTCCTTTTCGGTCTCTCTCTCTAAATCCTTCCCTGAGAGTGGTACTGAGCACACCTAAAGGAAATAAGTCAGGAGCTGTCACCGGTTTATCATGACAAAGTTGCATAAGTGGAGGCCTGGGGCGGACAACAGGTGTGTGGCAGCCCACCTCCTCTATGAAACCATCATCCTCCACGGGCATACGGTCCTTGACACTTCGCAGTCTCTCCAGGGTCTCCATCTGCCCGTCACATTCATCCCTCTGCTCCTGCTTTCCCAGGCTCCTACGCACCAACACCACCGCTACCTGGAAGAGCACCCGCACACCTGCCAGCAGAGGAAAGAGTCAGGCGTCCACCAGCCACAGGTGGAGGCACTCCGTTGAGGAGAATTTTTAGGATTTTGAGTGTACTATTAAAAAAAAAAGAATGACCGTAGCAGAAGAACAGGTCCCAGACCCGCAGCAGGGTGTTGAAGGGCAGGTGCCGAGTGTAGAGGCACATGAGCCAATCAGTGGCGAACATGAGTGGCTCCACCCCGTGTTTCTGCAGGTGTTTGTAAGCGGCATGGCATAGTTTGCGTAGCACTCCATTCAGGATGCCTGCGTCAAAGAGCACTCCCTCCTGTGGGGTAGGGGGGGGGGGGGGTTTGAAATTCAATCCAGAAATGGTCGGCCCATGATTGTGATGTAGCTAATTAAAGACTCATGTCAGTGTAGTTCATAGAGCTCACCAGCAGAGGGCTATAGTATCCAGGTAGATACTGCTCGCTGATCTGCACCAGGCACCAGAAAGCCTCCTTGACAAGAGAAAACCGGTTAGTTAACATAAAAAGGACCTGTATCCCGTATATATGCCTTTCAATCATGTGACCACCAATCCATGGATGGTACACAACCGTACCTCAGCAGGCATGTTCATGAGAAGCACCGCAGCTACGGGTCCTTGGCCTTGACAGTAACCCTCTTCTGGCTTGAACTGAGTATATGCCTTCAGGACCCGGAAAAGCCCTTGTTGCCTGTCCAGAAAAAGGCATTTTAGATATTGTTAGGTACTTAAGGGTATATTGATTCTAAATAGGTTCGTATTAGGGAGGAAGAGGAAAATCGGTGCAAATATAATATTAAACATCGAGTCATACAATTTATTAATAAGAAAAAGTACAGTACCCAATTCCCCCAAAAAAAAAATTCTAAACGAGTGAAAAATCATTTTTATGTAATTTTTTTATTCTCCCATCCATTTCGGAATTTTGCATTTTCATGCACATTTTCCTATCCTGGTCCGGGTTGCAGGGATCACTATGTCGGCAAGAACGCTAAAAAGAAAGTGTTACCCGTGGCCGTCCCTGGAGAGAAACATCTCATGGAAGGGGAACTGTCTGTCAATGTCTCTCTCGATCACATCCACCCAGCTCTGCAGGGCAGGTGCCCTGTCAAGTTTCTGAAAAAAGGGCAAAGGGAAAGAACTTTACTGACAACTCTATACTAAAGCAGGTGTGTCCAGATATATGCTTCTTGCTCTCTCAGCCAGTAATTCACCCTTAAGGAGAAGAGGGTATATCCTGAACCAATGCATTAAAAGAGGCATTCATGACAACAGAATTCATGACAACAGAAGCAGGGGCGGAGCCAATTTCGATGGTATTTGTAAAAGCAGCACTTATTTTATTTTGAAGTCCAACAAAAGCTAAATGTGAAAATAATGCCTTGAGGTACAAACGTATAAGCCAAATATGATTTAACCGTGGCATAAGCTGGTTAATGCACTCCAAGCCATGCATTATACGTTGCAATGATTCTTAGGTAAAGGATTATATATTGACGACACTCCGGGATTTCTTTACACCCAATCGAAACACAATAACTAATATTTTCTCCCAAGTGTATTAAAATATGACAAAGCAGTCAGGCCCATGTATAGACTGCATGTGTCCAATATGACAGGAACCAGTAGTGATTTGGGGGGTGAATCAGATGCGTGTTGCAGTGATGCACTTGTTGAAAATCCTCTGGTTTACCACCTCTGAAAAACTAGGTGCATCTTTTTTTCTTTTTCTTTTCCGCAATACAACAGTCTGCTAGCTGGCAGCCTTCCTCTGCGTGCATAACCTACAGTCAGTCTTAATCACCCGATTGGTGGATGAAAATAATGACACCTTAAAACAGATTTTTTAATTATAATTTAGCACACAATATTTTGAGAAAGTTAAAGGTACTTTGATAGCATTCTTGGAAAAAAAATGTTTTATTTTAATATAGATAAATTATTTATTCACAACCAAATGACCAGTACAGTGAAGGTTTTATTCTTCTGTAGAGACCTTTCAAGCAAAGAACTATTAATATATCTGTTTATTTCTTACATTTTGTTTTACTAAGTTAGGAAAGCAATGTTTCAGTCAAGCCTGACATTACTGTACCTAATGCATAAAAGAATGATCCCAGTGTCTCTTACTCAGAGAGGCATACAGCTTATTAATTAAACACTGGTATCAGATCAGTACTCTGTATAAGCGGATACCCAAAGCTCAGGTATTATTATCGGTATCGTATCGGATTGAAAAATCATATCGGTGCCTCCCTTCTCTGTGCTATAGACACGTTCCTGAAATGCCAGGACAGACACAAAACCAGGTAAGGAAAGATGTATTTACCACGTAAAGTTTTTCATTTGCTTTCATCCTCTCTGTGGCACGGCAGAGAAGTGGCCAGCATCGGGCCCTGAGGGATGCTGGGATACCTTTTCGACATTGCTCTTTCACCTGAGAGAAAGGGCGGGAATGTCATTAAAAGAACACCTGACAGAAACATACACTGAAACAAAAAACGACATTTAAAAATGTTTAAAAATCCATATTCCCTTGCCGAAATTAGTAGGAAACGTAGAAGAGCTGCTTCCTTTATTTCTCAAGCATAATAAATGTACCTTTACAGGTCTTCTTCATAGTAATGATAATGACAGATACTTTATTGATCCTTGTGGGGAAATTCTTTCCATTTACAGGCACAGAGCCCACTAAGCCACATGCTGCCTTGAGTTTTTAAATCAGCTAAGGTTACCTAAACTGTAATTTAACATCCACATGACCACCAAGTGCACAACACTGGATGAGGACCTGTATTAGGTGAAATGTGTGACTACCTGTTTCTTTATTAAAATAAATCCAGTCTTTTTCTACCTAATTTTTGTGACCACCCATGCACCTTTTGGTTTGACTCTGTTAGACTAACATAATTATTGCAGTTCTGTCACAGTCAATATGAAACTTAATGCTTTTTTAAAAAATGCATTTTCAGCGCTCATCTTGAGTCAGCATTACTGAACCTGACACGCTGTCCTGCATGAGTGCTGTAAGGGAAATGCTTAAACTTAAAGCAAATGCACCCTTCTTCAGTTCAACTAGTCTCACCTTGTTGGTTCTCTTCAGCAGGATGCGGTCCCATTGCATGATAATGTTCAGCCACTTTGCCTCTCTCTGCCGGACCAGCTCAGGTGGCGGTCCCTCGCTCCTGTCACGCAAAGATAACGCAACCAAATCAACAAAAACATCATGCATGCGTCACATTTTCAAACTTACGTACTGTCATATTTCAAGAACACATCCTGACTGCTTAAGGAAGTGCTTCCCAATCTGGTCCTCTGTCCACATTTTTGCTCCCTGCTGGGAGGGAGCAAAAAATTGGACTGCCTGTGGATCCCCAAGGACCGGATTAAGTAACACTGGCCTAAATTGATCAGCTTCAAACGAAAATAAATAAGAATTTCAGTTAATGTATTGTAGCAAATACCAAAATACAGAAAGAGGTGTTTTCCATT
Organism: Mormyrus lacerda; assembly: GCA_015163995.2. Lineage (NCBI taxonomy): Eukaryota > Metazoa > Chordata > Actinopteri > Osteoglossiformes > Mormyridae > Mormyrus > Mormyrus lacerda. The sequence goes on along the minus strand of JAABNX020009301.1, from coordinate 609 downwards.
ATGTTTGACTGGATTTCATTTGCTGCCCTACATTGTACCTTAACACAAACAGAAAGTCCTTTCACTTCCACCTTCTGGAAACTCTTTTCTACTTAATAAACATCTGACACTTTCAGCAGCGATAAGTTTTGGTTTATTGGCCTGTAACATTCAGTCACAAATGTTGAATTTGCGTGAGCATAGGTTGAAGGGCAAATCTTTGTGTTTGACCTCGTATTACTTTTTAATTCTTAGCAAGCCTACATAAAATTCTTATTGTCAAGCAGTAACTGAAAGACTAAGATATGTGTGCCGTTTGACATTTCCAACACTTGCCATTTTCCTTTCCTTAATTTATAACAACCTCCTCAGCAGATCACTACATAAATGACTGCATCTACTTTCATCGTCTGATTAGCCGCCAGAGTCACAGGGTGGAGCTGGCTGACTAAGTCAGATCTAAGCTACAACCCTGATCTTTACACGCATACAAGGCCACAAAAGCACATCCATTGTTGCTTGTGCCTTTTCTTCCTAATTAAACAATTGCATAATTTACATTTACATTTACATTTACAGCATTTGGCAGACGCCCTTAGCCAGAGCGACTTACATAAGTGCTTAAGACTC
>JAABNX020008950.1:0-14770 GCA_015163995.2 Mormyrus lacerda | reverse complement strand
ACACACTTCAATTCACATTTAGGGGCAAAAGAGGAAACCAGCAGTAAACCCACGCAGACACGCACACCTGATATTCACTCATTTATACAAACACACACTTCAATTCACATTTAGGGGCAAAAGAGGAAACCAGCAGTAAACCCACGCAGACACGCACACCTGATATTCAGTTTTCTGTTTTGTAGGAGTGACATGACCAGTAAGGGCAAACAGTGGGTTCTCCTGGCAGCAGGTTCTAAAGGCTGGACAGACTACGGTGTCCAGGTGAGAATACTAAATGTAGTGGCTTAAATTTAGTGTTAGATATTGTACACAAGTAATTTTAATATATGTTGTATGATAGAATTTTAAATTGTTTTATGATAGTAATATAATATCTGTTATTTTATCATCTCTTTTTCAGGCCAATGTGTGCCACGCTTACCAGGTCGCTCACCATAATGGTGTTCCAGATGAGCAGATTGTGGTGATGGTCTGTGATGATATCGCTTATAATCAACAGTGAGTATAGTGCAGCAATGAGAGGTCCAAGTTTTGATTTGCAGATTTGCCACTGATTTTGATTGCCAGTGATGGATGAATAAGTTGAAAATTCAACACATAACTTTTGTGAGTATTGGTCCAGAGATCATCTTTGATAAGTTTGGTGAAGATTGGACAAAATTTGTGGCTTGTGAAAATTTTGTAAACCTTTTGATATAATGCAATATGCTGGCCATTAGCCCTGTCATAGTATCACCGGACACATTGTAAGTATTCAGGTTCACGTTCAAATCTCCGCCATACTAAGCAACCTTTTCTCTCTCTCTCTCTCTCTCTCTCTCTCTCTCTCTCTCTCTCATTCTCACTCTCATATGTGACAAGTGCTAGAATAAGCAAACTGACACAGAGTCTTGTTTAGAACTCAGTCTGTTTTTATTGTCAGAGTCTAGAGGCATTTATAGTAAAAGGTTTTAGTAAAGTTATAATAAAAATAGTAAAAAAGATCATGAGTCAGGGTACAGGTAACATCATTAAAGGTTGTAGATAACATGTACTTGAGTAATGCGTTTAAACAAGGAACTAACACAAGTAGAGAATAGATCAAAGATGATTCTAAAGATATTCTAAACATTTTCTAAACAGAATAAAGTCAAACATCATAGCACATATGCAAGATATTTGATTTTAGATATGTGATCTTATATCACATATCTCATATGGAGAAGAGTTCTGCATTTAACAGAAATAAGAAAATGATTTAACAAAGGAAAACGAAAAGATACCTTACACAGATGAATTATTTTTTAAGGCAAAGACATCACACAAGTTCTTAGCCAAAATCTATTCATGCTTATTGCAGCACCCCCGAGTGGTCAAATGATGCAAGAATTCAGTTTCTCAAAAAGGGGTCCCGAGTCCATGCACCGATTTGGTAATGATCCATCAAAGCACTGCTGAGAAATGACCTCACTTACAGTTTGGGAGCTTTGGTGATTAATTTAGTTTAATTTACTGTAATGGATGAAATCAATAAGCCAGCAAATAAATATATGAATGTAGTCTGAAGATGTGGCAGAGTGGACACAGTTTGTGACCACTGACAATTTTTATGTATTTTTAAAATAATCTAAAATGACAGAAAATGCTATATGGTAGAAATGGATGTCATGGTATGTAATGAATTTGGTTTGGGCCAAGAATTCCAAAGACATCTGTTTTGATTTTTTTTTTTACATCAGGCATATGCTTCAAAGTCACATTCATAAATGCAGCTCTAAATTTAACCTTTGGTGTCGCTAGATCACTCAAGATGCAAACATAAAACATGGTAAGAAGAATCAAGGAACTTTTCCAAACAGTGTGACAAACTTTTAAACGTTTTACTATACTGGTTTATGGGCTGCCATATACACCCTCTTTAGATAAAGAAGATAAAGAAGAAGAAGATGATGATGATGAATAAGAAAAAAGTAGAAAAACAATGGGTGCCTATGCCGCATAATTTAGCATAATGAACATAATTACAAATTTATTTATTTATTTATTTATCCTCATTTAATTTATTAATTTATTTTATTTATAACCATTATATGATGAACATTTTTAAAAAAACATAACAATACTTGTCTATCTTATATTTTTGTGCAGAAATCCCATTCCTGGAAACATAATCAATGTACCAAATGGTCCAAATGTTTACCTCGGGGTTCCTAAAGACTACACTGGCGAGGTAATGACTGTGTTCTGCAACACGTAATTAATAAATAAATAAATAAATAAAATCTCTAATCAGTTTTTGTTAAGTGGAATTAATCATTTCAATGATCAGGAGGTATCAGCTGGAAACTTTCTGGCTGTACTGTGTGGAGATTCAGCTGCTGTCAAGAACACAGGACCAAAAAAAGTAATACAAAGGTAGAAGCCATTTCAGCTTTATTCACCAATTCCACATCATATTCAGGTGATATTTTACCCATAGAATTCAAGTGTGACAGCTTCTCCATTTCATTTTTCTAGTTATTAATGTCGTCCTGCAGAACCAAAATCGGCTCATGAGCTCTTTTATATCTGGGCAACACAATTTTTCATTTTTTGTATTTTTGAATGATAACAAAGCTGATAACAAATTGTGGAGTTCCTACTCAAAATGTGGGAAGGTAGCTAGGTGTTAGAGGAGCAAGAACACTAGGAATCTAAAGGCAAAAGAGGTCATTTACACTCTCCAAACTTTGGAACCCCACGGCAACAACTGTTACAATATCTTTTGGTTATTCGAATATTTTTCTCTCTTTCAGTGGTGAAAATGATTCTATCTTCATCTACTTATCAGATCATGGAAATAAAGGAATCTTTCACTTTCCTAATTCCACAGTAAGTTTACTCAGATTTCTCCTACTTAAATTTTACTTCCATACACTTATGTGTTTTGCACATGGTGTTGTAGAGTTGTCAATCGTCATGTTGTTTTGATTTAATCATTTTCAGTAACAGATCCTTATAATTGTATGCATCTGATGTCATAAAAGATTTTTTTTTTTCCTGGTGCAGCTTTACGCACATGATCTCATTAACACAGTGAAGGAGATGTCAAAGAGTCACAAATTTTCAAAGGTACGTATTTTAACTACTAGTTTACATTTCAGGACATCTCTGTAACCCAGTGTGACGTCACAAGGACCTGATCCATACACACTATCCCTCCCCCACTCTCTCATGGAAATGTTAATAACCATGACATTTTAAAACATTTCTAATGTTCTATGTGTGATTTTATTTGTTTTTGTTTGCTTATCTTTGGTATAACCTGGTCCATGTTTGCAGATGGTCATTTATTTGGAAGCGTGTCATTCTGGATCAATGCTGAATCAGCTGTCTGACAGCAACGGTTAGAATGATACGTATTTACTGAAAAGTCGTAGTTCTGACATGTTTATGTGTGTTCTTCTCATGTGTCTGAAAGGCCTTTATCCTTTTCTTCAGTGTATGCAGTTTCTTCATGCAGCCCCGATGAATATACCTATGCTTGTTTCTTTGACGAGAAGAGAAATACCTTTTTGTCTGATATCTTCACCTTTAACTGGCTACATCACCTGGACACGGTCAGTTATTTTGTTAAGTATTTTGAGGAATTAATACTTTAATTAAATATTTTTTACCACAACGTTGTACTTTGATTTCTTATATCTTAGTAAACTATTTGAATTAGACACCATTCATTTCTTTTCTGTTCTTCTTCTCTTCGCTCTAAAGGTAAAACTTACTGCAACTTCGTTTGGAGAACAGTTTACCTACCTGGAGAAAAACGTGAGTAAGGATGCGAGGAAGGCAGGAGTGACTATGACACCATGTAACTATGGGGACAAGGTATGTACAACAAAAATAAAACAAGCATTTTTAATTTTCTTCATAAAGTTCATAAGTAAAATAAGTAATGTAAATAAAGAAAATTCCGAACAATAATACAAATTCCTTAAAAATTTAGTTTCGTAGCAAAACAAATTATTAACACTAACAATGTTTAAATGCATCAGATGTTAACTTTTTTGTAATGTAGTTTTTATTCTCCCTTGTATGATGTTATTTAGAGCATGCTGAAGTCAATGTTGAGTGAATTTCTTGGAGAATCCCCTGCCTCTGTCAGAGAGACCTACACGTTCCAGCTCCTGAATGTTCAAGTGTCTGATGTGGTAGAAACTACAGAGGTTCCACTGATAATCCAAGAAAACAAGATAAAAAATGAACAGGACCCAGAAAAAAGACAGACCCTGGAAAAACAATATGATGATCTTAAAAAAGTGAGTAAGCCTCTTCTACTGTACTCCTTTATTTACAATCCCCATTAGTCACACTGTATCTATTCCCTGATTGTTATTCATCAACATAGTCCTATATTGTGATTACCGCAGTATGTAGCTGTTACTAAGTGAAGAGGTGGTCTGATAAAGTGGTGTAACCACTAAAAAGTTGATTATTTTCCAGTAACAGCATGTCCCCAAATGTCTTATGTCTCTTATATGACATCAATATACCATTGATGTGAACTGCAAGCAGGTGAAACCCAAACATAGAACACAGAGAAAGATTCATGTCACGATCGGTTTGCAGGGAAGCAGGCAAAGGGAGCCGTGAATACTAGAAAACAGGGTTTATTCGGGGTAAACATGTAACGTTAATGACAGACCTGGGGAAACAGACTTGAATGCAGACTGAAATACACAAAACAAGCCGAAATAACAGGAAACAGGTGATCACAATCAGGGTAGCACACGTGGTTAATGAGGGGGCGTGGCACACACGAGGATCGTATGAGCAGGTCATGACAATTAAAGGAATGAAGTATTAATTTAAGTATTATTAATTTTTAGCAGTATTAATTTTAGTTTCATTGAATAAAAGGGGAGCAGGAGGCATATGAGTTTGGCTCATGTGAAGATTGAACCCAATTTCCTCAAATCAGAGATATTCATTTCTACAATAAAATGTAGGATATGGTTCAGCATGGACTAGACTAGGATGGGGTAGTGAACCTTTTCTTGAGCTAAGAGAAGTCCAAGTCAGCACTGAAGTCCACCAGAAAGGGGTAGCAGGATAGATGAGTTTGCTAAGGGGAACAGCCTCCCCACACACAGCTGTACTCCATAATAAAACAATGACAGTTAGTGAATCATAAGAATCTGCTTGAGTTATGTAGGTTCCGCCCACTCAGCCACCACTTGTATCTTATCTAGATCTACTCTCACCTGCCTTTTCTCTAGGATATATACCAGAGCTGGCATGTAATCTGGATTTTTCAGCTTTTATAAAGAACTGATTTTCCAAGAGTTGCTGGAGGACTTAGCGGGCATGAGATATGTGCTCCTGAAGGTTTTGGGAGAAAATCAGGATATTTCCTAAGAATACAAAGACAAAATATTTTGATGAAGTCCCTAGGTTTGTCATTCATCAAGCCCTGGAAGACCAGTGGGGCATTGGTCAAGCCAAAGTACATCACAAAATAAAATTGCCCAGCAGCTCTCTGGAGAAGTTACTAAGCAGAGTTGATCAAGGGTAACAGATACTTGTTTTTTTATGGTGATGGATTAGGCCTCGATTGTCAATAAAGGGGCAGAGCGTGCTTTACCTATGGGAGAGGAAGGGGGCTGAAGAGGGAGGCCACAGCTTCATTTTCCTACCAGGACAGGTTGAAATGTTGACTGACTGGCAGTGGGGCTTGTGATTCATGGTACAGTTGTAGAGTTACATGTACAGTTGTGGAGGCAGCGACAGGGCCCATTCTTTACTGAGTACTTCCCCTACATGAATGCATGTGATGCAGAAGACAGGCTCAAAGGCTGACAGAGTGGCAGTGACAGTGTGAGCTCCAGCTGATTATTATTCTCTTGGACCATTCGATGTGAGGACCATAGCGGCATCCGGGTTGCAATCTGCATGACCTGGGTTAAAAATGAATGGAGAGATTACACTACCTGCTGGAGGATCTGTCCATGCTGGTCATATCTGCTGGGTCCATGTGGGCCAGATTGTTCTGTGAAATGGGACCCAAATACAAAACAGAGGCAATGATTAAATAGTTGAATTGTAGTTGAATTTTTAATACTTGAATTTTATATTCAGGGAAGGTTAAGGGAAGAAAATAGGCAGAGGGAGCAGGTGACATAAGCTTGGCTTATGTGAGGATCAAACCTGATTTGCTGTGGTAAGAGTGTTCAACAGCTAAGATAATTGTGATTGCAGACAAGACTTGAGTGGAGATTGAACTCTGGCCATGGTGGCAAGACCATGACAGGCAATGACATAGCCAACAGGAAATTGCAGGGCAAGGCAGAGCAGGAAATGCAGGGCAAGGCAGAGCAGGAAATGCAGGGCGAGGCATAAAAATCCTAAACAGCCAAGAACGTAAACTACAACATTGACTGAAGACAACGAACTAGCAATTCATAGGTGAAAAGCCGGGTTGTTTTTTGTTGCCATTAGAAGACGTTCTTGTGCACCACATCAGCAAGTGAAAGGAGTGCAAAGCACACAATGCTGTCAGACATACACACACAAACACACAGGAAGCGAATCAAACAGAGGAACAGGCAAACCACAGGGAATATGGAGGATAGAGATGGGACTGTGACAAATTATATTTTCTTTAGCAAAATGAATGATATTATATCATTTAATATAAAAAAGACAATCGAATTTTAGAAACAGTCACTTTAGATGTCTTTATTTTCTGATCACATTTGTAGAAGAGGAAGAAAGTGGATGAAGCACTGCAGAAGATTGCTGAGCGCACAAACACTTCACAAGCTCTGACTGAAAAACGTGAGGTGACTCACACATACAAGCTCAAAGTCGTGGCTGAGCATTTTAGGAAAAATCTCTTTAACTGGGAGGAGGAGCCGGTATGTATATATGTACAGCACAGATGTGTATGTTTGTTTGTTTGACTAACATGATTTCAAGTGTATTTGAGTAAGAATTCTAACAAAAAAAGAAAGACTGATTAACATTTATGTTCCACTGCACAGTGTTCATCTAATATCAGCAATAATACAACATCAGTAGACTGACACTTTTATTTAGGTTTTTTTCTCTCTCAAAATAATTAACTAAAAAATCCAAAAATATGCTCATACAGTCTCATTTCTTTCATCACCAAATCAAACAACCAGCATATTTTTGATGGTAAAATTTCTAAATGAGGTTGAAAGATGTTACAATGTTTAGACCTGAAGATCAGAGTTGGGTCAGTTGCAGTATAGTAACATAACTAAAGGTAATTTTATTTATCCTAAATGAAATAAAATTTGATTAATGTATAGTATATGTAAATTAGAGGTGCTGTCACTACTTCAGTGTTTAATTGGTTTAAATGTCACTCTGATGTTCTCCTGTTTGGTTCTTTAGGCAGGTGGGTCATTCTGTGTTCATTTCAATAGCATTTTTGCTGCACGTTTCAAATTTTGTTGAGTATTTTTACATAAAAATGTCAAATTTTGTAATAAAAAGGCATCTTAAGTGGGAAGCCATGTTTAGGATTTAATATCTCCAGAAATATTATCCAGTGACATGAAACATAAACCTAAAGCAAACATAAAGAGAAACTTGTTTTCTATCCATGTCTAAATGCTCAGAAGTCGCCATAGAAGGCCAGAAGTTGTTTTTCTTTTTTATATGGTTCTCAGAATGGCAAAATATAAAAATGTGGGTGATATTGGAGGCATAAGCCTTGCTCACACTACTTGATTTTAAGGATGTTTTTGAGTTGCTGACAAAAGCCCATAAAAGTTTATGATTTGTTCTTGATGAGTTTTAATGAACCTTAACCCAAAAAGAAAATTAATATACAGTACATAGTTGTTCAGATCATACTAACTTAATCTCTCTCTCTCTCTCTTTCTCTCTCTGTGCAGTTTGTAGTCACACGTTCACACCTGCAGGTTTTAGTGAATCTGTGTGAATGCGAGTTGGAGGTTGAGAGGTATGTGACGAGTTTCACTTTTTCAGTATTTTATCTGGAATTAAACGTCCAGTTATTTCTCAATTTATCACTAATTCATTTTATTACTTATTTGTTTATTTCCTACAGCATCACTGACGCCATCACTCACGTAAGCCGGGAAATGACTTTCTGAAGAACACATACACGACTGCACAATGATCTTCTTTTATGCTTTTTTCAATAATGTGTGGATGTCCTTTAGATCATCTTTCTAAAAGTGATATTTTTTCTTTTCCTACTTTTTTAATGCTGTTACTGGTAAACCAAAAATAGTCATGATGTATTTACATTGGAACAATCTAAAGAAAGGCATAGGCATAGCTGGAAAGGCATAGGCATAGCTGGAAAGGCGTAGGCATAGCTGGAAAGGCATAGGCATAGCTGGAAAGGCGTAGACGTCCAGTACCAATCACTCATTCACAGGTTTGTCTTTATTTTGACTATTTACTATGTAGAACAATACTGAATATATCAAAAGCATGAAATAACACATACTGTATGGAATTATGTAGTAAAAGACATGGCATCATTACTTTAATACATGAAATGTCCTAAGTAATAAAAACAAAGAAAAAGCATTGAATTAGAAGTTGTGTCCAAACTTTTAACTGGTCCTGTATATCTTTGCAGTTAGACATAATTACAACTGCACTATTAATTAAAAAGATTAAAAAGTGAACAGTAAGAGCTGTTTTATCTTCATTTATACTAGTACTGGCAGTAAGAGCTGTTTTATCTTCATTTCTTTTCTTTTACAATCAAGTTTTTGTCCCATGCTCATCTGATACGTGTGTCCCATGCTCATCTGATACGTGTGTCCCATGCCAATGTACAGTGCCAATATAAACACCACTGACTTAGTGATTAGTGTAGAATGCAAAAAGTGTCACATTTTTATGTATTGCTAACGGTCAAACATGAACCATAATGTAAAAAACTAGCTCAAAAACATGTATTGAAAAAAAATCCTCTAAATAGAACAGAAGAAAAAGAGATCTGCATTTCAGGAAAAGAACAGATAGCATATCAATCTATATTGTTGTTTCATTTTAAAATACCTTTCTGTGGATAGAAATTTAATAAATATATATTTAATATAAATATTTAATAAAAAAAAACATATAATGTATTAAAAATAATTTGTGAAGCATCAAACAAAACAAACAAAAAATTAAATGAAAAAACTGACAGGAGAACCTGAACTGACTTCTCTGCCAATTTTTGTATTTACTCTTCCACCTGTTCCAGAGTTTTTAACTAAGATTCTAAAATAAATTCCTTGCGTGGGTGACAACATTTTACATGCTTTTCTTTACATTGGTGTCGCAGAAACAGTCAACAGTTAGATGTTTTGGAGTTGGAGTACTTTCCATACTCATTTACACTGGGTTTTACTGTGAACAGCCTTTTACCTGATGATCACCTCAGCAAAGGTTCCTGTTGACATAGTTTCTGAATTTCCTGAAGGTGTTTGAACTATATATTTTAATTTTCTTGAAAAACGTTTGTGTGTGTGTGTTTGTGTCTGTGTGTTTTATGTTTTCTCTATTGATTGTCTAAAAGAATCTCAACAAATCTTTCACTTTGGTATAATTATATAATCCTTCTCCAGAGGTTACTAAAGGTGACATTGTAGAAGTGTGTAAATTACCGAAGGCAATGTCCAGTGCAGTAGTATGTTCTGGTCCCATCTGAATGCAGTGTCCAGTGCAGTAGTATGTTCTGGTTCTGGTCCCGTCTGAATGCAGTGTAATGATGTAGATTACAGCAGGTTATGGTCACTGAACTGATGGATGTCCCACTGGTGCTCAGTTTGGGCTTTATAGATATTTGGAGTACAGTTAAGGGTGAAGGAGTTAAAAAGTGAAAATGTACAAATTAACAAATTAGCCCTAACCTTGAGTCAGAGGATGTGCAGCAGTTAGACCACTCGCCGTAGGTATAAACAGAGTATGATCTCAATACAAACAAAATGTGTACAGTAAAAGGCCCTAAGACCTGGAATTGATGATTAGTCTAATTCTAATTCTAATTCATAAAATACCAAAGGCCCAAGGAGACCTTAATCTTTTACCCTGGAGAAGGGAACCCACTGTGGCAAACTTTCTGAAAATAGGTAAGATCTGCCTTAACGAGTCAGTGGTGGCTTGATGGTTAGGGAAGCGCACTTGTAATTGAAAGATTGCAGGATCGAATCCCCCGCCAGCAAGTCACCACTGAGGTACCCTGAGCAAGGTACCGCCCCAAAGCACTGCTCCCCGGGCACTGAATTAGCTGCCCTCTGCTATGTCACGAAAGTCACATATGAGTTAAATGCAGAGGACACATTTCGTTGTGGTGTGTTGACAATGATCACTAAATTCATTCATTTCAGCTCAGTTATCTGTCTGACTAGTAGTTCATGTGGAGTTTCTGTAAATAGATTGTTGTGCTGAATCAAAACACAATAAACTGAAAGTTTGGGGACTCATATAAATAAAAAATTCCTAAGTGATGAGGCCAGGAAAACAGCTATGATTACACTTGAAATTATAATGACTAGCTGTATTGAACTAGAGATTAAGAAGACTACACTAGTAAAAACAACCTATAAAATCTACCAAATAAACCTAAGGTAACAATTCGCATTTATTTTGTTTGGGTAAATTTCATCCACGTTTTCAGTAAAGAGTACCTAAACAGCTATAAAACCCTCAAACAAATTACCTAATACAGTTTTGCAGTATTAACTCGATTGCTAGTAGGCAATTGTTTATCTACTTAATAAGATAAACAAGAGAAGAGAGGTCTAAGGGTGGGGGGAAACAGAGAAGGTTTGCATTTGCTTACATTCAGGTTGTTTGATTGATTATTTATGACAGCTTCAGCTTTGTGCAAAGCAGAACATGTTAACTTGTTCAATTGTTTATGCACAGATATCCCAGTTTAAAAAAAGTGAGAACAACAAGCAACAACGGTAGCATTCAACCGGTGTTTTTTTCTCTCCAAATTTAGCTTTAAATCGGTTCGTAGTTTATAAATAATGCCATACAAATTTTGCTATACTGAAAAAGAAAAAAATATTTAGAAATATTTATTTATTTCCGAGTCTGTTTAGCTTTAGTGAACTAGGCAGCTCTATTACAAATGTTACATGTGCTGTGAAATGAAATAATTATTACTGTATATGACAATTGTTCTTATTAATTATACTATTTTAGATGCACATATCTATATGGGATGTTAATTCACAGTCGGTTCGGGACGAATGCAACACCTGGACTGTCAGAAAGCTCTTGACAAACTAAAACAGAACGATCGATCTGAATGACCTCAAAGAAGATATGGAACTTACTAAAAACCTGTGTTGATAATCAGCACCTCCGGGTCAACGCTATGTTTTTATTGCCTTAGAGATGAGCCGCAGTGTTCATCACTATAGTCTTTATTTAAAGTTAATTTTTAATAATCATATCATTGTAATAAAAATAGTTCAAAGTAGACTGAGTGTTGCGCCCGGCTTCGTCCGATCCTCTTGTGTGCCACGCCCACCTCGTTACCTCGTGTTAATTCTTGCTTGTTGTGACCTGTTAAGTTCAGCCTGTACATCCTGTGTATTTAGTCCGCGTCTGAGTTCGTATTCTCAGGTCTGTCATTAACGTTGCATGTTCCTCGTCTGTTTCGCCTGGAATAAACCCCGTTTGCCCTACTTCACGGCTCGTTTCGTCTGTTTCCCTGCTCAGACGTAACACTGCGTCAGTTTTGTTTATTGGTTTCCTAAGTTTATTATGTGGCTGGGATAAACGACAATCACATATTGTTATTCCTCTTATTTTTTTATTTCACTCACTTTTTCTAGACGCTCCTCCTACAATTTTTGCGGAAATGCGTCTCTATAGTCATTCAGTTGTTCATATTATATATTTATATAATAATAAAGCTGCTACTTTTTCAAACCTATACAAATGGATACATTAATATTTAGGCTAAATCCTTTAAAAACTTTGGCAAAACTTTAATGCAAGCAACTATACTTTCGTCCCCCGTGATCATTCTGCTCTCTGCAATGCAGAGTTTAAAGTGGGCACCGCGATGGTTTCTTGGGTGTTATGTGCGAATGATCGCGATTCTCCTGTCTGCAACTCCACAAACTTTGAGATTTAGCCAACCCCGTGCTAGTGGTGGCTGGCTAGAAGCGAGTGCTTTGAAAATGAGTGCCCCCTATCGTTCCCGCAGTGTAACAGCTTTCCAAGATTCACGTCAAACCGGTGATTTTGGACGTCTGGTTAAAACGCAGTTTGTGTTAACCTATTGCTAATTTTTTTTTAAAAAAACGTTTTTTTTTTATTGAATTAGCAAGAGAAATTCGTAAATTAATAATGCAATATGGGGTGAAATGAATGCATCATAAGCATTAACTGTATTGGGGTTACTACATCTCTGAAAAAACCATCAGACGCCCACTTCATGCTAACAGATTTTTTGAAAGGTATGACAGAAAGAAGCCTTTTCTGTCCGTTACTTAAAATGTAAGTGCCAGGGATTTGCAAAACATTACTACAACTCTGACTGGAATCAAATTCAATGGTCTGATGAAACAAAAATGGAGCTTTTTGGCAATAAACATTCATGGTGGGTCTTGAGTAAACAGAAGGATGCATGTAATGATATTAACCTCATCCCAACTGCGAAAAATGGTGTAGGTTCTGTGATGCCGTGGGGCTGTTTTTCCTCCAAAGGCCCTGGAATCCTCGTTAGGGCACATGGCACTATGGACTCCATGAAATAGCAGAACATTTTATATCAAAATTTGGCTGCCTCTGCCAGGAAACAAAAACTGGGCCGTCACTGGATCTTCCAGCCGGACAGTGATCCTAAGCACATGTCCAAATCAACATGGTTACCTGACCACAGAATCAAGCTTCTGTCATGGCCATCTCAATCCCCTGACCTGAACCCCACTGAAAACCTGTGGGCTGAGCTGAAGAGAAGAGTGTTATACTGGCAAAGGGAGATTGTACAAAGTATGTACAAGGGGTGCCAATAATCGTAGCACATGTGTTTTAGTTGAAAATAATTATTTCTTGATGTAGGATTTGTTTTTCTTTGAAGAAATTTATTTCAATGAAAGGTTGGATTTGAAAGCTACTTCGCCAAAAGGTGGATTTTTTTCTAACCCTTTTTACAAATCATTACAAGGGGTGCCAATAATTGTGGAGGGTGCTGTATAATATTCTTTTTTTCTGAAATCACATGAGACTAGATGCAAATGACCTTTTACCCACCCTTAGACAAAGTAGTATACTTGTAGGCTTGAGTATAAGTATACTACGGACCACATACGTGTAATGTACTAGAAAGTATACCAATTTAATACATCTTCAGACTAAATTGGAACATTTTTAATTTTACAAAAGTATACTTTCAAGTATACAAATATACTCATCTATATACTACTAGTGTACTGGGTATATACTTCTAGACCACATTTTAATTTATTGAAATACACTTGAAGTATACTTTTATGAATTACTAAAACTAAAAAATATATATTTTTTGCTATTTTACTAGTTCACTTGTTATACTTAATATACGAGTACTCAAAGCGCTTTACAATACATGCCTCACTTCACTCATCCACACACTGGTGGAGGAGGCTGCCATGCAAGGTACCAACCTGCACACCGGGAGCAATTTGGGGTTCAGCATCTTGCTCAAGTCACACTTTGATGGGGTCAGGAAGAACCAAGGCTCAAACTTATAACCCTCTGGTTGCCAAACAATAGCACTACCTACTGCGCAACCACCTTACTTCTTGTAAGTTTGCTTAGCATATTACTTGTAGCATACTATGTATATACTTGAAATATACTTCTTAAATTATTCTTAAATTTAACTCATACTGTATGTGCACTAGACTGCAATGTATTTACAAAATCACAAAACAGTATGTTGAGAAGTAAAGTATACTAAAGTACAAGTATAAGCTTTAGTATTAAAGTATTAATGCACTTAGTCTTAGACTTTTCTTTATACTTATTAGTATAGGTATACTTCACTATATTATTCTTAAGTATATAAAATACAGTATATAAAAGTAAACTTCAAGTATACTGCCTCAGTTTTAGTATAAAATAAATATACTCGTATTACACTTGAATAAACTACTTTTGCAGTTAGTAGAAAGAGATTAAGTGTGAGTTTTTCAGTCGCCATTGTCTCGTCGTTCTTTCTCCCTGGCTATGATTCGATTGGTAGGTTGAGACGAATCACACATTTGCTTAGACCACAAGCTGACCTTCTTATATGGGAAGTTTTTGTTTCAAGTATGTAACTTCGGAGCGGTAAAATGCCAGTTCAAGTATTAAACATTCTACATTTTAGCGAAGGTGTAGCATACAAAAGCCATTATATCGATTATTACTTCAAAAGGTTCGTCTATATGCAAAATATGAAGGCATACTGGTAACTATTAAAAATGTAAATATTATCAATTTATTCGATTAGATTTCGTATTACCGGTTTGGTAATCGTTTATGTGCAAAAATTTCTTTATTTAATTTGCTGTCGTAAAAATCACATTTGGTGACCAATACGATATTTTTACTATATATTTGCCTTACTTATGTTTCACAAGCTTGCTGTCATATATAATTTTACTTAGCATTAATTTTCCTCCAAGCGGAATACCTGGGCTATACCTGAGCACGATACCCCCAGCGCCGCGGCGCCGACTCCGCAGTGTCACGGCGACGCTCCGGGGACGCGCCGCCTACGTGCACTGCCGTGCCCCGGATGTGATCGCGTTCGAGCTCC
>JAABNX020008423.1:0-24713 GCA_015163995.2 Mormyrus lacerda | reverse complement strand
AATATCCCTCATCTCTTTTAAAACTATAGGTAAGATGCCATCAGGGTCCTGCAATTTATTTATTTTGAGCTTAGCTAGGCTTAGAACCACATCAGCCTCAGTTATACATATATTAGTCAAAAACGATGCTGTATACTAAATGGTGGTAAGTTACTCATGATCTCTACTGTGAACACCAGTGTAAAATATAATTTTCAATTATAATGCCCTTACAATCATGCAAATTAGTGATTTCAGCTTTTAGAGTTAAAATATTGGAAGAAACTTTTATTGTCATTCCTAGGCTCTAATGCAATTTTTCTTTCTACATTACTCTTGGACTGTGTAACGTTATTTTTTAACTCAATATGTAGACTTAGATATTCCTGCTTTATTTTGAAATCATTAGTTAATTTCCATTTGTGAAAGAGAGCCCTTTTCCTCCTGACTTTATTCTTAATTTCCTTAGTAAACCACATTGGCTGCACTTTCCTAGATTTATTTTCGCTGGAAACAGGTATGAAGTCCTCTTGCACTTGCGACAGCGTACTTTTTCAACCGTTTTGCTATTTAACTCCATCCAGTTTACAGTTTCTAGTTTCAGTCTCATACCATTAAAGTTATCCTTCCTAAAATTGTATACTTTCGTTTTGGATTTTGCTGTAAAATACACTAAAATAAACTTAGAGAAAATCATGTTAAGGTATAAAGAGCCATTTTCATTTTCTAAAATTCCATTTCTTTAAAAAAAGCTTGGATCATAACATGTATCCCTGCTTCTGATAAATGTGATGCACATTGTCTTCTCCATAACATAAAAATCTCCACCCTTTCAAACCAATCATACTAAAAAAGCTGCTATAGCAATTTCTGAATATATATATATATATATATATATATATTGAAATGCATAGGTGTATCTGTCTATCTTCCAAACAGGGTTGCATAGATGTAGCTTACAGTAGTAGCTTAGATATATAACAAAATGCCCAGTACAACTAACTTGCACTGACTACTCCAGCTATTTCAGCCAGAGAAACACTGTTACTATCATGCTGCTTGGGATTTGCAGCTTTAGTGGGCTGCCAACAGTGTATATCATATGTTTTCGGGGAACTAGGGCCAGGGGTGAAGACAGGATGGGAGGGAGGCTCTCCAATATACAGCCTCAGAGGGGTTGACTTACACTGTGTAAACATGGAGCAGAGGCATAACATGTCCCCACACTGAGGACAGCATTTCAGCACTCTGTGACAGAAGGGTTGGCCAGGAAATTCCGAGGCATTTGAAGAGGCATCAAAGTGTGTATGCTAATGCCACAGATTCAATTTAGCATTTTTAAAAGCATATGACAGTTTTGAAAATAATCCATGTCCACTTAGATTAATTTGTTCTCCTCTCCTCATATTATGATTTAAAATAAAAGACTAAACTACAGTAATAGGTATGATAATTTGATTTCTTTGATTTTCTTGATTTGATGGGGCAAAATTAAGTCTTTAAAAAAGCATAAAGCATTGTCAGTGTATTTGTTTCCTGGGTTAACCTGTGTGATACACAATAATTTTACCATGTTAAAATCATGGGTTGATGCTTTACCAATAGTAACCAATATTGAAAATGATAGTTGTGAATATAATTTGAACAAATGAAGAATTCATAAGCATCAAAAAAGCCAGAAAAAACAAATAGTTTTTGATACAGTAGCTGCATTCCATAAGGGCTGTTCTTAGAGATTATTCAGCAAATGCAGAAAATCATTAAACAGCATGAGCAAAGAAGATACAACTTATCAATATAAGAAATTATATGAACAGTCTTTGTTTTCAATGCTAATGTTACCTTATGTGTCACAATATGCTGAAATTAATGTCAAAACCGCCAGTAACATGGTACATATTGAATGGTGGGATCCGTCTTGTGCAGATCCATGTCTACTGAAAGTACTTTGCCCAACTCCTGCTTCTTCCTCCTACGCTCTCCTCCCTTATCTGGGTCATCATGACTGCGCAGACATACTTCGGTTGGAATCCCTCTTCAAACTGCATTTGTAACACTCTAAGGTGCCGTTAATGCCGGGTAGAAAGTGCTTTAGCCACGCCAGACAACACATTCAACTGGGCCTTCCAAAATATAAGCCTCATTAAAACAAAACACTTGTGAAAATATTATGTAAAGACCTAATACAGCTGGTTAATTTGTGCACATGACAGTTGGCTATCAGAAGCATCACACAGAGTCTGCTCAGATCAGTATTTAAAGTGTTAGCAAATAGATAAATATGAATATTTTCAGAAATACATTTCTACCAATGTATTTTCCTACATTAAGTGGGATGCCATAATTGACAGGTTGTGCATAATTCCACGGTTATAATATGCAACACTACCCTACCTGTGGGAGGCTTGAAATGGAAGATTGATTGGTCTTGATTTTACTGATGAACAGGAACTCTGAGCAGGATATTACAGTCGCGTAGGTCTTTTCCTTTAGGTATATAAATATTGCTACTCTATTATTAGTGTTACTCTTTAAAACTCATCTTACTCAGCGCAAATGCACACCTGAGCAGCTATTCCCTAAATAAATAAGCACATATAAACATACTGAAAGGTAAAAACAAGGTGAAAACAAGACTGTGAAATGACGGAGTGTGGCTGCGGCAGTGGAGCTGTGAAGTCTGGGTATTCATCCATAAATAACCCAGTACTTCCTGGGGATATGAGAGCATGCTGAGTGCCAGCTTAGAGGATAGCTCAGCTGAGGCAAACGGCACTGAACCGTGGGCCAAGCATGTCCGGGGTTAGTAGCGAAGGCGGTAATTGGCTTCCAGGTGGCATTCCATGGTGGGTAACGGAAGTGTCCTGGTGGCTAGGGCAGGCTAGGTGGCACACATGCTCACTGGACAACTGCTAGCTGCCAGCGGCTCCCAACAGGCCTACTGGCAGGGAGCTCTGCACGTTTTCAGCAGTGGCTGCAAGTTCATAACCTACTCATTAATATATAAGGAGAAGACAAATGAAATCTAATGGGAAGGGATTGGAAGCCGGACTTTGTTATATTTTTCATGGTGTACAATAATTGTTTTCTTTGTTTAAGGCTATATTAGAAGACATTTTATAGCTGAGGTGGTCATCACTGTTTAACCTTTAATGGTGACCTGTCAAAGCAGCATGTCAACTTACTTCAGCAGTCAAATCAGTTTAATCAATCGAATCAGGTTAATTTTTTTCAAATACCATAAAAAGTTACTGTACTGCATTCTGTCCTGAAGAGCTCTATTGTTCATTTTGGTCACAAATTTCTGAGCCATTTACGTTGCCAAGTTTTCCCCAGATAAACTAATGTTTCCTTGAGGATCAGGTAACCTGACATTTTCTGCTTTTTTTTTGGGATTTATAATATTGCTAAAGTACTTTCCATTCAGTGTGCTCTTACATTGCTATATGTTCATGTTTATGCTCATGTCTATAGTATATAGTGTCTATAGTGTTCACTTGTATTTCTTGTTACTTTTATTATATGTATCTCATTATTTCAAAGTAATGGTGAAAAATAGTTTGTAGGTAAAATGTACCTTTTTTATTTGTAACCCGAACACGGCTGAACTCTTTTTTAAAAAAAATTAAAAATTTGCTCACGGCTGCAGCAGCAGACCATGCAACCCCCATGCGCCCCCATCCCCAATGAACACACACTCCAGTGCCCCGATCACCTGCTCCTGCTGCTGTTCACTGGCCAGGCCCAAAGCAAGGTCCTGCACCAAAATTAAAGCGTGATAAATGAGCCAGCGGAGACTGGAGGTAATGAGCCAGGACCCGGATGAGGCTCACTGTTCCCTTGCCCTCTGCTGGGGCCCCTGAGATCAGGCACCTACCTCTGTACTGTAATCTACTCCCCAAATTGTCTTCAGTAGCATGGGGGTTGTGGATCTGGCAGGCCCTAATAGCTGGCTCATAAGCCACTCTATTACCAGTGGCCATCCATTATGTGCTGGGAGGGCACATCATCACAGCGGCGGCTGAGCAGGATACACCTACCACCCTCAGGAGATGAGGCTGAGTAATAACGCTCCGTATTAAACAGACATTTTTTGTCTGATGACAAAACAAAACAGCTTTGCCCTCTGACAGTTAGGTCATAATTTACCAGTTATAACTGCCAATTACTGCAATCAAAATTTAAAGATTGCAAGAGGATTTTCTGTTTTGACACTCTGAAGTGAAACAATAGGTATTAAATCTATCTTTACTTTTCAGTTGAGGAACAATTGGCATGTAATTAAAAAAGACGAGGACCACAGGTTTTTGGAAGTGCATGCATATTTCTTTTCGGAGTGAGGGAGTGTTTCTTCATCTTCATGTTCCTTTTATCAAATTGATCATCTGGCATGGGATTAGCACCAATAATTTATTTTTTTTATCCTGAAAACGGAGTCACATTACACAACCAATTATTTCTGTAGGAATCTCACTTTTGTT
The DNA here is from genome assembly GCA_015163995.2 of Mormyrus lacerda. Taxonomy (NCBI): domain Eukaryota; kingdom Metazoa; phylum Chordata; class Actinopteri; order Osteoglossiformes; family Mormyridae; genus Mormyrus; species Mormyrus lacerda. Next base: position 20,253 of record JAABNX020008423.1, on the reverse strand, counting down.
TGAAATGATGGATGGTCTCATTTCAGGGCATGTGAAAAGGTTGTGTCCTTAGAGAAAGAGTTTGCCTCACTCTGGCCAGAAGTAATCACCTCAAAGTTAATATGTCATTTATCTGTACTGGGCCCTCTATTGGGAGACAGCATCATTGCAGTTAATAGTCAGACCACTGGCCACTGTATTAGACTGAAACATCCTATGGAATTGTGCCTACATAGTATAAAAAAATCTTTTTATATCTAATAAAAATCCATATTGCAGATGAGTGATTTTTAAGTTTAAGATGTATGTGTCCAAGCAGTTTGCAGAAACTGTTACCAACACAGAAACTCTTGTCTTGCTAATTTGAATGCAAATAAGATTATGATTTTCATCACACATAATTTGATTCTTGATAATCTGAATTTGATAATCTATGGAGTTTAACTCTAATATGATAAGGTAAATCTGCCTTTGATGTGAAGGCATTTGTGAATCTTTGATGTTGGAACAAGAGTTGGACATGGGCAGACCTACAGACCTACCTCAGTTTATGTGAGCAGAAATTAATGAATCTCAAGCATTTTTGGGCTGGAAATGAGTGGAAAATGGGTTGTGAACCTGGAGATAAACCTAGAGCCACATAGAGGATCTGTGTTTAAAACCGTGCAGGCAAAATTAATCAAAACTCTTCAAGTCGAAACATGTGTGCATGCATCCTTATAGGCCTGTTTAGATTTTAATTTTTCAGTATCATTTGTATTTTTCTCCAGAGAGGGAAGACATATGGTTTTGGAACCATTCTGCCGACACTTCAAATGCTTTCTTGTTAAAACAATAACTGAAAAAGTGTTTCACGGATCTTTTTCAAACTTCCATAAGCATTGTATGACTGGTGAACTGAAACTTAAATTTTGAGATAGATTGCCTCAAAATTGAAACATCGTCACATAGCGGTAGCAAAAACAGGGCAGTGTTGACACTGGATCCCATTAATACAATGAGCTCTATTTAGCATCTGAAGCAAAGTGGCACCAGGCACGACCCAAGTACCCTTGCTAGCATGAGCCTGATGTAGTTGTGATTTTCCTGCCCAGCGCCTTTTAGTTCGCCTTACATCTGTTCCCAAGTCGTTGATTTCCATGCGGTGACATTGCCCATATTCTCGACCTGTTCTCACCTGAAAAGGAAAAATATGTTTCACTTGACTATGCTTATTTAAAGGATAAGAATAAAGACACACCTGTAGCCTTAATGTATAGGCCACATTAAACATTTAACAGTCAAAATAGGCTACATTATAGTGGGCTAGTCATACAGGCATATTTTCCTTGCGACAATGTCTGCAATAACAGAATGCAGATCTACAAACATTGCACATTTTTGTTTTTTTTTTCAGTTTTTAGTGCATTTGTTACTTCTGATTTGCTTGCACTTGCAGTGAATGTCAGTGTGGTCTGGCCCTTCGAAACTGAACACACAGTGCCAGATAGCATTTCACTGCATTTGTCACAACAGGCAAAAAGCAAGTGCTTCCCACTGTGGTTGCTTAACACTGATTTCAATTTCCACTGCAAACCTACAGTGTGACCACACAAATGACCAAGGCCATTGCGAGCATTTATACTTGTGCGCTGGTGTGTCTGTGTTACTCGGCAATTACATCGCCAAAATGCTAGTTGATACATAGTTTGGGATCTTGCATTTATTGTCTTCCCACCCTGCATGATTGTTGAATCGCACAATTGAAACAGAAAAAACAAACATTTAAACAATTATCAAGCCATGGTTATATTTGTGCTGCTCCAAAGTTCCCGTAGACAAATTTGGAAACAGGTTGAGCCACAATGTCACGTTTTATGCATTTTCCCTTCTGACGTTAGTGTCCATGGTACATTTTACTTTTGTTTTAGTTCAAGTACAAAATTTGCGCTGTCATCCTAAGTTCTTTGTAGACCTGTTGCTACGATGCTTATGGTGATTATGGTTATTCAAAACTAGATATAAATAGAGCTTCATTTTCAATCAGCGATATGAGTACACCTGGGATGTACACTTTCTTCGCTCCAATAAAAAAAAAAGAATGCTACCAAGAGGACCAATCACAGTTCTTGAGGTCTGCATCACTGCGACTTGCAGTTTGACACAGAAGTATAAATCAACCTTAACAATGACAAGGACTTCCAAATATCTGATTTCCTCTTACTTAGTTTGATATTAAGTATTTATATAGTTTTCTATGGGAGATTGGAGATGTCTTATTCGTTTATAGCACGTTACGCTCCAAACACACTCATGATTAATTACAAGATTTAGTACAACTACTACTTTTTGACCATGCGCCGGTGCAGTGAATATTTTTCTGCCTTTAAACTAGTAAAAGTGGGTAGACCATGCCCTATGAGAACTTTTACCGTGCAGTTCAGACCGCGCACTTTTAGATTAATTCAAAATAGTTTGATTAATATCATCAAAAACTATTCTACGCATCTTTTGCAAATTTTGCAGAGGCATTGCATGAGAGCTGGACAGGAGCTGATTAAATGTTGAGACACACTGCCCCAAAACTGAATCTGTGCTGCACAGTGATAGCAAAAAAAATGGCAAATGTTTTGACATTTGATCCCGTTAAGATGATAAAAACTATTTCATACATCTTATTCAAACTGCCACATAGTGATACCAAAAAAGCCAGTCTCAGACATTCGATCTTGTCAACATAGTTTATGATAATATTATTATTAATGCATTTATTTTATTACATCTTTGATACATCTTATTACTACTTCACAAAAACATTATATGGATGAAAATCTGCACCTGTACATGCACACCGCAGATAACCTCAAAATTAGAAAACTGGTATTACAAGACAGAAGGCAACCTGGAGTAAAAATGGAGCCTACAGCCACCATCTTGTGAAAACAGCCATCTGCCATTTAAATGTATTTCGTGGGAATTTTTGCAAGCCTCCCAGGAACACTGTACAGATCAGTAATTCTAAAACTATGTGGCATGACAAGATTTTCTGAATATTATAAAATAAAGTTTATGATTTTTTTTCCATTGCCAGTTCCCCCACTCTGGACATTTTATTGATAGTAGTCTGGTAGCAGTGAAATTTATCATGGGGGAATTTAATCATTTCACTTAGCTGCTGAGCAACTCAGTGGAGGCGCTGATCTGGTGAACCTGATAACATTAAGACAAGTAAGATGATGTGCTTCTTGGATGCTGGATAAATGGCCTGATCCTCCAGTTGGATCCCAAGCTTCATTTTGCCAAAATTCCTTGTTGGTTTGTGGGCAAGAAATTGGCAAGCAAAAAAGAGCCAGGATTTAAAAATACTTTGATTTATAAATACAGTTCGTGTTGACCAGAGATCTTCCCATATATTATGTGTTGCCACCTATTTAAAAATGAAATGCTGTATCCAGTTTTGAACCAATATGGGACATGATTTGTTTTGTATTTCTGGATAATGAGATGAACCCCTCTCCCCTCCCCACTGCCATCAAATTTCACTGTCATGAACCCAGGGAGATAGGGGTGGCCATTCAACAATGGTTGAGGAAGTTTTTGGAAATTAAAAAAGCGAAGGAGAATAAATGTGAAATGGGAGATATAAATTATGAAGACAGTGGCTGAGAAATGTATACATTTTGTGAGGTCGGTGAGCTGTCTCTACTTGTATCGGATGATCGTGTAGCGGATAGTCATGTCTAATTTGCATATCCCAGCATGCTTCGGTATCCTTTCTAGTTTTTAATAATTTTTATCTTTTAAGAAATATTTATTTATTCACTGTGCTAACTGGTAGGCCTAGCAGCAATACAGTATAGGAATATTTTTTTATATTTATATTTTTTTCTTTATATTAATTTTCCATAGGAAAGCGAGTGTGTGCGTATGTGTGGGTGTGTGTGTGCTGGTCACCGAGGCCCTAGACTCACTTTCACAAACAACACAGAGGAAGAATTCCAGAAGTTATTGAATTGTTTGTTTTCAGGCACTCTGTGTTTGCCAATTGTCTTGTCATACAGCTTGCTGACCCTGCCTCTGCAATAAGGCACTCCTCCAGCAGAAAAAATGGACATGGGTTCGCAGTCCTGCCTATCATAGCAAAAACTTGTCTGGACAAAATCTTTTCCTGCATTATTGAAACTAAGACATTGGCTGGATAAAAATTAAATGAGACTTGTCTTGGCAATGAAGCTCTGACCATATTGCCTGTTCAATCCTGCTCTTTTCTCAGTTTCTCTGACATCCCTTTCACAAGTCTTAGGTAACTGTATGTTGCTATGCTACAGTACTACCCTCGGCATGAAATTTATTCTTGTAAATTTGGCCAAGAATGCCGAAAAAGAAGAATCCTTATCATATTAGGAAGGATATGTAAGGGTTTGGGTTAATCTGAAAGGCTGGAAAATTTAAGGACATAGAACATGATTTACACCAGGGCGAATCAACCTAAAAAATCATTTCAATCCTGTCAAAAAGTAAAATCACAATTGAAGTTTAAGCTGCTCAAATGAATGGCACAAATGAAACCTATGGCTAAGGGAGAGTGTGAACTTAGAAATCAGAATACACAGTTCATTTGTCGATAATAATATTATATGATATGTGTACAGTACAGGGAGCAGAATTATATGCTTCACACTGTCTGAATCCACCAGTGGTGCATTTCAAATATAAAATGAAACAAAGTCACTCAGATTGTATTTATATATAAATTCCACTGAAAACCTAATTTAAAACCAACTCAAACACTTTATTTAGTAGACAAGATTTACTATTTATTTAGTATAAAATAAAAAAGCAGTTGTATAGTATAGCAGCACTGCAAGTAAACTAGTCAATCATGAATGATTTCTGAAACAGTGAGGCATATCTGACATACTGATTTGTATAGTTATTCTGAGAGCATTAGTGAAAGTTATTTGAATCATTCACAGAAAGTGCTTGCATTGCCTGTCAACAGTAAGGAAGGATCACTGTGTGCACAATATGTATCAAAGAAATTGATGCAACACCATGTTCCAAAGGCATTGCATTTTTACAGAAAATTTCTTAATACAAGAACCAACAGAAAGTGAGTTGGTAGAGTACAAACCACTTTGGAAGGTTCTTTTAGAAGTTTCTTTAAAAAACAAATACTTCTTATCTGTAAACAATGTACATTTTTGTTTAGGCTTTTTGAATTACTAAAATTCCTTTACTATCACATCTAAAAAGAATGGCAAACAATTGCTGATTTGTATTGTTTTGTTTATTTGCTTATTTATGTTTTGTTTGCTTGTTATCATCCCACAATTTGTGCAAAATCAGTACCCATAACTTTTCAATTCGAGAGCATATGTACATTTAGAATAAAAGAATAAAATATTTGATTTAACAACACTAAAAATAAAAAGTATATTTCCTATAGAAAAGCCCTGGGTGTTCATTAATAATTTTCTGATTCTTTTTTTATTGGTGCATTTCTTTCTCAAATCCAACTGTGCTTCCATTGAATGCAGAAGGGCAATTAAGGAACAAATGTAGGCAAAAAAACAGAAAGAAAAATAGCCTAAATGGGTGGTATTTTATTATTGACAACTTCATTGTCCCGTCATGATTGTATGCTCCTTCTGTGTGCCACGCCCCCTCGTTAACCTCGTGTGGAATCCTTGTGTGATCAGCTGTTTCTGGCTGTTGTCATTAGTCCAGTCATTGTATTGTCAGTCTGCGGTTTCCTGCTTGTCTTTCCATTAAACCCCGTATCTTTCCTGACGCCTGGCATTCTGATTTCCTTTGTTTGCACTCCGTGTGCCAATCGGTGTGACATTCATGCATATTGATGAATACATTACATTTTCTCACTGACATTTGTACCAGTCCAGGGTCTCCAGTTTTAGAGGACTCATTCCAATTTTATGTTTCTACTGTAAGCAATAAATTATTAAAAACAAATACACACATATTATTTTAAAAACATCCATCTGTATTCTTGGATTCTGCGGTCTCGTTTCCTTTAAAAATATTTATCCAATTTTTGGTTGCGCTAAATCACTTTCCATTACTACATAATACTGCAGAATGCATCCTGTGTTATCTATCCTTAGAATGTGTTTTGATTGAATATATTTCCCTAAAGTTAATAAATTAAAGGTTGTTTGTTGGGGGATTAATTCCAGGTTACCACAGGACTATCCTAATGGGTTTTTCAATTAAATGCTTTGCATTTTTTTCACTTTCCTAGGCAGAATATACTCAAAAAAATGTCTGAAAGCATGCATTATTCAATTCCGGTACATTTACATATTTATCAGCTTGAGCTTGAGAAAAACTATTTGTCCAAGTGCAGAGAAAGGACAAATGGAGCTCTGTGGCAGTAAATAAAACGTTTCGGAGGCTAACTTGCTTCCAAAGATAGTGTCCAAAAGAGATATTTATATTAAAAAAAAATTCATCATCACTACGAGTAAAATGCACGCTCAGGATTTCTATATTTGCATCAAAGTCACAATGAGAGCAGCTGTGTGTATATATTTCAGGGGACGTGTTAGTATGTTTTAAAGGTCACATGTATCTGTGTTTCTGTACTTCCCTGGGGCAACTCTGTGTGCCTGAAAAGCTGGTCAGATTTGGCTTTTACTGTTAAATGGCTTTCCTGGCTGGATGTCACAGAGGCTTAGTAGGAAGCACTGTTGCCTGTCACCTCCAGGTTTGGCAGGTGAAACTCTGTCTCTTACCTGTGTGTGTGGAGTTTGCATATTTTCCCTACATTGTGTAGATTTCCCACTCCAGTTTGCTCCCATAAATGCAATGACGTGCATAAAGCATGCTCACGAGTATATCCTGCTATGGTGCCATGAGCCTGACCAGGAGAAGCCATTGAAAGATGGATGGATGGGTTAGTAGATGCAACCTTAGGTTAAGACACTCAGTTTGACACAAAACACAAGAATGAAAAGTCTAGGTTAGTTTTTGGGCGAAAAGTGCTTGCTCAACCAAAGAAATATAATTAGGGATTCAATTTACATAACTTGCAATAATTCATAATCTACTTAGAAAACCTTTCATATCCCTGAATGAAGACTTGAAAGAAGCTATGATTAACAGTATTACATTAATTTAGTGATTACTTTTATTTGTCTTTCTCTGCCAGGTTCTGGGGTGGCATGGTGGTGCGGTGGTTAGCACTGTTGCCTTGCTCCTTGGGACTAGGGTTTCAAGTCCCTACCATGGCTCCATGTGTGTGGAGTTCGCATGTCCTCATGGTGTTTCCTCCATATACTCTGATTTTTCCCCACGATCCAAAAACATGCTGAGGTTAATTGAAGTTGCCAAATTAATGACGTGAATGGTGTGTGAGTATGCACTGTGATGGGTTGCTGCCCCACCTGGTTGTTCCCTGCTTTGTTCCCATAGACTCAGGACCCCCCAATCCAGAATAGGATAAGTAATTACAGAAAATGGATTAATGCATAGTTCTTCCATTATCAATATAAGAACAATCTACATGGAGAATCCAGATCACATAAAGGGTAGTAATGCCCATTTTGTCACAATCCCTAGGCAAGCAGGCGAAGGGAAGCCGGGAATATATATTTATTGCGGGGCGGACAGACTCCAAGACACACAACATTATACAATGACCGGACTGGGGAAACATACTGAAACGCGGACTAAAATGCATGGAAATGATCAGGACAACTCAAAACAGCTGATGAACACGGGGATTCAACATGGGGCTGATGAGGGCCGTGGCACACGAGAGGAGCGGACGATCGGGGCATGACACATTTTACATTTTTGCATTGGATTTATGTATAGCATCACTACCCTGATGCAAAACTGCTTCCTGCTGTGTTTGTTCCCAATCGTAAAGTTTGTATCCAATCGTAAATAATGATGCTAATGAAAAAAGAGGTTCTGAAGTAATTTGACATTATCTTGAGTCCGTTAACAGGAAAGAGGTCATACAATGCACAGCTTAAGGGGATTGGGGACAGCAAAATGCCACCCATAATGAATGCTTACTGAGAAATGTCTTTTCTGACTTGCTGATGGGGCACTGGCTGCCAAAAGGGGTGGCAGTTTACAAACAGGATATGGAGATGATGTTCAAAGAGCTGTAAAGGTAGCCAGTGCCACTTATTGTAGAACTAGGCTGCAATGTAAAGCATTTGCAAAAGGAGAGTGTGTTGAGTCAGCTACCATGTTATTTTGAGTCACTTTAAAGGGACCACAGCATAGTGAACAGACACCCACCTGTGCACAGTCTAATTAATGAAGGGTAAAATGAAATCTGAAGCAGAAAGGGCCAAAGCCCAGGTTGAAACCATATCAAAGTTGCATCATATGGTTTGATATTTCCTGATGTACACAGGAGCTGAGTTTTTCACGGTACATTTCTCCTTCACTGGGCTCCTTTCAATTCTGTCAGTTGTGTGATGGCTTCTGTTGTGTCGCTTGTCAGCTGCGATTGTCTGACGCGGAGTTTGAGACTTTCTCTCTCCATCTGTGGCCACCCATGCTCAGCACAGCACACAAGCCACAAATAAGGGCAGGGGGTGGGGGGCATTTCGGCCACAAATACACCTTGGCACTGATCCGTCTTCTGTGTCGGTACCTCCCGCTGAAGTTAGGGTGTTGTGGGTGGGGGTCCAGCAGTAGCGTAGGAAAAGGGGAGCAGAGTATGCTGTATGGACGAGGGGCCTAATGGTTTGTATTCCTCTTAGATGTAAACCGAATATGCTGCTGTACTATGCAGCAGCCTTTCCAGCAGATCCTGGACTGTGTGGCCCAGATTTAAACATTACTGAAAACTAATTTATTTAAGGACAGATATCAATCTTGAGTTTTTCCTCTAGAGACAACAGCAAAGTATCATTTATGATATAATATTCAAATCCATTAACATACTGAATAATACATGATGTGTGGAATGGCATTATTTCCTGAGCCACACTAATAACTAGACTGGTGCACATATAATCCAGGGTGTACCCCCAGCCTGGTGCACTATGCTGCCTAAACTGAGGGAAGCATAGTGTCAACAGCAGTATGACCAAAACCCAAAACAAGTTCTTTTGTCTTATTTTAGCCAATCATCTACTTACAGCATATGTAAATTTTGTTCTCCTTTTTTTTGTAAGAAATAATCTATTGTCCTGTCATACTAGCATGGCTCTTTCTGAAGCCATTTTACCATTTTGAACATACACACAGCTTCGTCAGTGAGCTTACAACAAAACTACTCAACTAAAAAAAAAACCAAATGATCAAATTCAACAACTGCTCATGTGAAAACTCAAAGGATAATGACTTTATTTACACTAATTACAAATGCCAACGGCGAGATATGACATGTGAAATGATGAACTGTCACTCTGGCTTGCAATGAAATGCTTCTGTGCCCCCGCATGCAAGACAATGAATGAATTCTATGAGCTAATGCCTCAGACTGCATGCGTCGTGAGCATTAATGTTATTAGTAGTTCTCATCGAGGTGTAGAAAAGCCTGGCTTCCAGATAGGTATAAAATATTTGACTGCAAGTCTATCTGTTCAATCAACATTGCTTTAGCAAAAACGAGAAAGCTCTCATGGATTCCCAGAGAAGTTCCCAGGTGTGCTCTGATAGCTCATAATCGAAACATATTGACCAATAAGCTTTCATATGTTATTCACTTAGACAAGGTTTATAAGAATCTTCCACAGACGTCCAGTGAAGCACAGCATCAATGGGTGTCTATGGGCTGTATTTATCCTGGCTTTAAAGGGAAAATTTATGTTTATGTTGTCGAAAGCAACTCCTGTGAAACGATCAGCGCTGTGGTTCGGTTAGTAAGATAAATTACACATTTAATCACAAATAAAATTAATTTAATTGATACATTAACTAATTAAATTGTTTTGGCAATTCGATGGCGAAACTGAGCTTCCCCTGTAATCTTAGAGCAGTAGCTTATGACTCCAGCCCAGTATTTATGATGTAAATCCTTTGATTTTTATTCAAATTCATGACCACGATAGGACAGCAGGGCTGCCATACATCTTACTCTGCTGGTGGAGTTTTCTGGTTCTCACAATGGTCATGTGACTTTCCTCTGACTACATTGGTTTCAACTGACCCTGCCTCTGCAATAAGGCACTCCTCCTTTCAATACAAAGATGTGTTTTGGTTGGATTGCATATGTACATGTACTGTGCTGCACTGGGATCTAATAAATATCTTCGCCCTACTGTGTCCTGAGCTACCCAGAATTGGGGCAGGCTTGCTGTGACCCAGTGATGGTAATGGAAAATGGATGTCACTGCTAATAATGCAAAACTAATTTCCGAGATGAGTATTAAAACTGACAGCAGAGTTGTTCCCAGCTCTTCATAATAATAAAATTTTGTTGTACAAAGGTGCTGAATAACAGATTTGCATTTCAATACTATTATATGTAGATCCCCAGATAAGATGAGCATTGCAAATCCTGTGCATGTCCAGCAGACTTCAGGATCAAACTGTTCTGCCAGCAGCACCAAGAAAGCCAAGGAAAAGGGCGACAGCATAATTATCAAGAACACACATTCTCTGATTTATTAACAAGAAGCTAACACTGGATGAATATCCATTTTAAATATCTGACTAACTGAATACTTCTAGTTCTGCCCAAACTGTAGATTCTCCAAAACCCTATTTTTTTAATATATATATATATATGTGTGTGTGTGGATATTGCATATTTGCAATATTCAATTATAAAATATTCAATTACAAAATAACACAGCATAAGACATCATGCATTAAAAATGATTTTCTCATGGGTTTTGCATTGCATCTAAAAACTAGATTTGGGGCTGTTTAAAATAACGGCATTGTATTCCAGATAGCCACATCATTTTGTTTGGCTATCTAATCCGTACTTGTCCCACGCTCACCAACTTGTACAATTTCTTGAAGTACTGGATGGATCACCCGGAAATGAAAGTCAACACAGGCCAGGTTGAAACAGAAGCTGGCACAAAGGAGGGCATAAAGATGACTGCAGGACAGGAGCCGGAGGATGCTGCGTGTTTTTCCCTCTGGGCCTCAGTGAGAGAAGATAACGTCAGATGAACAGAAGTCAGCACTGCGGCATTGGATAGTGTGGCTCAGCCAGCCCCTCGCTTGGACCTCAGCTGATACCAGTGGCTGCTCCAGGACCTGGGTCCAGAGTGGCCCAAGCATCGGGTAGAGGGAGGGGCCCATGGAGTTTGACTCAGGGCAAGGCCCAGAGAATCCCACTGTAAGTCTTCCGGGCAATTATCCATCGGATCCCTCCCTTCCAAGTTGGTGGCGGCCGGGGAGTCGGGCATTGGGCTGGTAATGGCTAGGGAGTCGACGTAGGGTGGGCAATGGCTGGGGAGTCAGCCGTTGGGCTGGTAATGGCTAGGGAGTCGGCGTGGGGTGGGCAATGGCTGGGGAGTCGGGCGTTGGGCTGGTAATGGCTGGGGAGTCGGCGTGGGGTGGGCAATGGCTTGCGGCAGCGGGCAAGTCGAGCATCGCACTGGCGGCAACTTTCAAGGGAAGAGGTGAATGCCAGGGCAAAGACATCGGGACACGAGGCAGATGCCAGGGAGATGACACCAGGAGAAGAGGCGAGCGTTGCCAGGGCAGCAGGAGAGGGTGTGGGCATCGTCGGGATATCAGGTGACGGGGCTATAACTGACTGGACAGCAGGAGATGAGGCGAGGCTGGAACACCTATAGGTCAGTCAGGGTGAGGCTGAGACACCTGGAGGCGAGCGGGGCACAGCTGGGACACCGGGAGGAACACAGGGCACAGAAGTCTCACTTGATCCTAGGGCGTGGGCTTAGTGGCCCTAGAATCCTCTCTGATCCAGGAGCCTGGGGCACAGCAGCAGCGTGGATGGCAGGTGTGTAAGACTCGCCAAAGCACTGTTGACTGAACGGGATGAGGTAGCAGCGAGCGTGCCCTCATTTTCTGGCATCACCAGATCATCCGCTCAGTACCGAAAGCGGAGTAATAATGTCAGAAGAAAACAGAAGCTCGCTGCTGAAGGAGCACAGTGGCTGGGAACAGGGACTTAATTATGTTTGTATGTTTTATTTTTATTTTGGGTCTGCAGTTAACGAAATATAACTAAAAGTGCAATCTTTGTTTAAACAAAACACAACCTGCAGTTTTTAAAGTGTTTTAAAATACAAATAAATGAACGGCAATAAAACTGTTATTTTTCTACATCTCACAATTTAGATTCCTAACTAGGCTACAGAAGATTCAGCTCCTCTGCCAGCTGATCCCTTTTTGCCCGCGCTGCTGCCAGCGTAAACTCCTTTGTTGGCATCGGCACTTGCAGTTTAACATCACGCCTTCCAAAGTCCTCTAACGTTTCCTCATTTATGTCCAACAGACATCCATGATGCATAGCAAAGTTATGCAACATACAACATGCCACAAAGAATGCCGCGACCTTCAGAGCGCTGCATTGTAATGGTCCATCTAAACACTTGAAATGGATTTTCAGATATCCAAATCTCCTTTTCGTTTCAGTACGTGATTAATTCTTGTAATCAACCCGAAAGGATTTTTAATAACATGGTTTGTTCTTTACTTTATATGTTGTTTTCTTGAACAGTACGATTACATGAAAGGACCGGATGTATGCTATAATAAAACGTATAGAAATGAAATTAAATAAAATTACAAAAAAACATTAGTGTGCCTGTGTCAGTAAGGAGCGCCGTGCACCTGCATGTTTCTAAAACACGACATTTACTGTTTATTAATGCACCACTGACTTTAGATGCAGTTTTTGTTGGTCAAAAGCGCCATGCCATTTTGCTGCCTTAATATTAAAAGTCAATTTGGCAACCAGCCTCACTTACACGTTGGCTGTCTTTGCACCTGTATGTTTCAAACTTTTCAGTACCATTTTTAGTAATAGGTCCAAAACATAGTGCTCCCTGCCTGTTCAGCAGACATTGTAACTTTGTGTATAATTTGTTTGCATATTACAGTGGAATCTGCTTATACGTAGTGATCAATTTCACCGAAACAGACGTGATGACTTGATTATCATTCTAATATATTTTTTTTCTTTATATCTCAGGCAGATAGCATCTAATTGACATATTGTATATTTATCATATTAATATAAGGTAAGGTATCAGTATTTATAGAATGTAAATGACGCCAGTTCAACAGATTTTAAATTTGACCCTTTCTTTAATTTCCTTTGTCCAGCTGATTGAACTGACCACAATACAGTTACATGCTGCCATTCGGCTTTTTTCTCACACTGACAGATGTACTGATGATGTACCGGGTAAAACGATTTGGCATTCCATCACTTCAGACACTTTAAGCGAGCCTCCTTGCAAAAGTCTCTATCATATGTGGGGTTTGTAACCTGTATGATGCGCTTTGCGGTTTACACAAAGTTTTACAAATCTGACTTACTTTTTAAACAAAGGACAACGCACATTTTGTCGCCAGTAAGAATTTACAAATATTCTTTATTAATGAGGCCCCAGATTGTTATTTCTAAGGTAAAAAACAAATGTGATAGCCCCCGTATAGAAGAGAAATGATCGGTCAATAAGCTTGAACATTTCCAAATGCAAAACAATCCTGTGTGTTCAGGGAAATCTGTGTATATATAAGACAATCGTTAGATGCTTTTTCCTGTTGGTTGTCTGCTACTCCTAACCCTGCATCAGATCAGTGTGGATATGTGTGACAGATTTTGGGGCCCATCTTGGTGTTGAAGGGGGTTCTCCAGTCTTGTGCTCGCACACCCTGTCTGGGTCAGAACTGCAAACATGCAGACACACAGCCCTTGTTAATTCCTGCATGGGAGCTTTGCTATTGCTGCTTCTGTTGTATCATATTTTATCTTTAGAAGTGGATTTGTGACTTTAATATTCATGCATACAGACATACAAAGGGTTGCCAACTCTCACATATCTAGCGTGACACTCATGCATTCAGACACTCATAAGGACGCAGGAAATCTTAAATATTAACCATAAATATATATTATTCCATTATAAACCTAAAATTAGCTACATTAAAAGCACTGGGGTAGTTTGCAAACCCTAAACACTACACTACCATTGGACCACAAATATTGGACATTTTCTACATTTGCATGTTATTCACTTAACATTTATTAAAAATATACTCAATATTATATGTTAGCAAATAAGTTTAGGGTATGTTCACCATTTGAGTATGTTAATTAGCAAATAAAATGTCATATCTTTGATTCAACAAAGTAACCTCCTCTAGCAGTTATAACTAGCAAGAAAATTCAAGGCATTTTTTACTACAAAAGACATTAAACAGTTAACTACTGCATTTAAAGGACAGCCTAGAATTTGACTGTCATCACCACACAATCAATTAATAGGATGTCAGACATGCACTGTTACATACTTTTTCCATTTTATAAAGTAAACTTGTTTTATTTGACTTATACTTTCATTTTTAGTTGTTCACTCAACTTTCCAGTGCTTAATAAGAATTTGAAAATCTATAGTTTATTAAATAAATGGTCAAATCCTGTGGTGTGCAAAAACTATTGATTGGTAGTGTATTTACAAGGTAATAAAACTGTTACATATATGTAAATGTGTGTGGATGTGTTTGCAGACCTGTCTCACTCCAGCCAGCTGACCAAAGCAGAGATGTAATGGTACCACTTTACAATCAGGTTCCCTTTTGCCAGGTATAAATGGTAACTCATGAATAACAATTAAACTGTGTTACAACTTGTTTATAATTGTCTATTGGTGATTTATATAGTGTCACAACCTAATTAGTAACCTGATTATAAGGCATTCATAAACTCTTTATAATGATAGTCTTATTGTAAAGTGCCACTGATGTACGTACAAGTGTGTTAATCTGCAATCCATCAGTGGATAAGCAACTAAAAGAAGAATGGATGGATATATTTGTGTTTACTGAACTTACTCATCAAAATAATATGGATCATACAATTTGCTTTATGCGGGTTGATTTCAGATAACATCTTATTTCTCCCAACGGTGCAATTTTTAAATAATGAATGTGACAATTTCAACGCATTGTGGAGGCTTAATATAATTCTTTGTTTCAGTGTTCACACACTGGCAACATTTCCTCATTCTGATTCCGTACCTATAATCCTTTTAGGCTTTACTTCTTTGTTTTGCACTTAGTGAGTTTGATCCCATCAAAATGAATGAGCAAGTGCATTGCATACTTTTTTGAGGAACTGCATTGGGTTAAATGGCTTGTAATTTCATTTTTAAATAGAGACTTCTTTGTAGGAGAAGTCATGTAGATCATACGGTTTCTATGATCAAGCCATGATTTGAAATGTACCATGATTGTATGGTTATGCTTTACATTGACTGAACCTTCGTAATGCAGTCATTATGCATTCTTAGACTATTCATTGCACCTTCATAATGCATTCATAATGTATTCACAGAACATTCATATGCAGCATGTAAAAATATCTTGACATCCTAATGTACCTTAACAGCTTCAATGTACATTAATAGGAAACGTTATTTGATTATATGATTATGATGATTGTTATCATACAATGTTCCTTAAAAATGTATATTAAAGTTGTTAAAGTATGTTAGGGATGCTAAGGCTACTAATGTTCTAATAATGCTTTATAAAGACATTAGGAAGGAACAGTTAAATTGTTACTGATTATATTGCTCTAAAAGTCACCTAACGCTGAACCTTTTCAATTACTGAAACTCAAAATCACAGTAAATTAGGTTTTCACCATAAATTGCCCAGTAATAATTTGATCATCCTTAAATTACAAATTTAACACTAAATCCATATGTATGGAAACTTACTGAAATATCACCTCAAAGCAGAGGACAGAGAAAACACTACAGCTGCCAGTACTATGATTCATTTGCACTCATATTTCTACTACTTCTCGTGTTCCATAGATTTATAAGCAGCCCATCCAGGTCAGTGGGTATGGTATGCATCAGCTCTGCCAGACTGGATTTATCTAAAATCCCGGGCTGCCATCCACCCTTCATCAGTGCTTGGCATGTCTGGGCAACTGTTTTCCCTAATTCCAGCTCTCTCTTGGATTTCCCCGCTAAAGCTGAATTTCTTACTTGGTGAGGGCTCACAGCTCATTTCTCCCATATGGCATATTTATGATGACTGCATACAAGAGAAAGAACACTGTACAATTTACATTTTTTTCTTTCTGTCCCTTATAGTTTCTAGCAGAGCTGTTTTTAAAAAAGGATATGAAACTCAGTAATGTAGGGAGATTACTGATCAAATCATATCATTTCTTTTCCTGTGGTTTCCTATGTCATCTAGTTTCTTTCAGTCCATTATAACTAGATTGCATTCGGTTTCAATACATTTCGGTTCTAGGTGCTTTGGGAGGAGTCTATTTTTTTCCCAAGTGCTGCAGGATTCCAAGCATGCACTTGGCACAGTCAGAGGCATAAATATGCCTTTTCAGTCAAGGTCATTCAGACCCGAATGGCAGTTGAGAGAATGAACTGTAATTCCTTTTTTTTTTTTTTAAAAAAAAAAGCATTTCTTCATTTTATTTCCCTAAACAATTAGAATATTCTTGTTTTCCATAGATGATTTTTTTATACTTCCGAATCCCATCCTGCAATGTCTAACACTCAACAACAAAACATAAAACTTGAATAATGGTAGACTACAATACAAATATTTTAGGAAATTTTGGCCATTATACCCCTATAGTGAAAAGACTTGGTACTTAGAAAACATGAATACTTTTAGGGTTTTGAGACACTCCTATGTGAATAATCACTACTTTAAGGTGTTCAACACAAGACAATTGAGCTTTAGGCACGTACCTGGTGGGTCAGTACCAGCAGAAAGCAAACACTGTGACAGGCAGCTGATGTGCAGATTGTGTTGCCCAGTCTTTCTGATACTGCAAATTATGTCACACTTATGTGTGACTCGCACCAGGGTGACATGATTCAGCGTGTCCTTGTCACTGACATGCTGACATACCAGGTTAAAATAACTTCCCTTGGGCACACTAGACCTCAGGCAACAGTGTGCCGTCAGCATAGCACCAGCACCATGTAGAATTACATTTCTCTGTCTGTGCGGGGCTTTGCTTCCAGAAAGCTATAGTGCTATCTACACTAAATTACAGCTCTCTGAAGAGTAGTTTTAAAGCGAAATTGGAAGTCAGCTGAGTGCACTGTTGTTCAGAATGATCAGTGTCTCATGGATGCCAAAAAAAGTTTAATCCATTGAAACACTTAGTACAGTAAATGTCCAAAACCTGTAAAAAATATATGGGTTGTCGTTAGCTTACGACCTATGCGATTTAAGACTGATTGACTTTCTAACTATTTAGAGAACGCAGATACGTGGCCATGACTGTGCCATGTCTGGCAGTGTGAATGTTACCCAGAAGGTGGGTATGACAGTTGCCGCCCCAACTTCCGGCTGCGCTAGTATCCCCGCGAGAAAACAGTCATAAAAAGGTTAAAAACACCAAATAGTATTATTTCATGACTAAAGAATTTTATTAAACAGTATACTATACTTACGATAATTCTTACATATAAAATAAAGGCCCAACTTATGACCTAATTGACTTAGGACCGGTTGGTCAGAACTGATCAAGGTCATAAGTCGACGACAACCTGTACACACACTGTTCATATCTTACATTTTTCAGGCATTTTTTCCATAAGCTTTTATGTCTTAAAAACATTCTGTGCAGAATATTTGTTGGTTTTCTTTTCAGCACAGAGGAAAGCATGTTTCTTCTGATGTGAGAACACCTGCAGTGCTTACAGTGTGGGGCAATGAGGGAGGGGTTCGTCAAAGAAGCAAATGCGGAGGATGCATTACACTCAGGTCTGACACCATCTGACAGACAGGAACTGCTTTTACACACAGCCGGCTAGTTGGGTATCACACTAACCCCTGAAATTTTGTGGTGCCACTATATACACAAAACACCAGCAGAATTTAATAAACAGTCAAATCCGGTCGTTGCCTTGACTCTGGTCAAACAGAGGAGAAACTTTGAGCATACAAAATACCCCCAATACAAGACAGTCTTTTATATTTGGATGCTGCTACTTGAATGCCTACAGACTCTTCAGTGTATGTAAGCAAGTTATTAATTTGTTTTAACACCTGTATATTGCATCAGCAACTAGAACTGTAATTTACATACCTTCACATCTAATATTAGTTCCAGGATAATTAGTAGTTGTTTTAAGCTATAGAGTTAAAATTAAAATGTTTGGAGGAGGGATGAGGAAAGCCTGTTAATTTAATTGTATTCCCCCCGTTCCGGGGAATATATATGGTTTTAACACTAGTCCACCACCGTCTGCACTACCACTGCAGACACTTTGGTATGTGAGACAATAACTCAAAAATTGTTTGACAGATCTTTTTCAGACTTTGCACAGGTATTGTGGATGGAGAAGGAACTAAAACTCAATAAATTCTGAGACAGACCACTCCAAAACTGAAGCAGAGCTGCATAGTGATTAGCCAAAAACAAGGGCAGTTTTGATACTCGATACCATTCGAACAACAACTCTATAATCATTTAATGTATGTTTTCAAACTTTGCTGAGGCTTTGTAGTTGGGCCCAGAATGGATCTGATTAAATTCTGAGACAGATCACACCAAAATTAACCAAAAAAAGAGGTAGTTCTGAAACTTAGCCAGGTTTAAATAATAACTCAAAGAGATTTTGACAGATATTTCTCAAACTTTGCACAAGCTTTCTGTGGGTGACAAAATGCATACATTTTGTGACAGATCACCCCAAGACCAAAGCAACATCATTTAGTGGTAGCAAAGTCAAGTCTCAAGTCTCATTTATTTATATAGCCCTTTCTACTACCACGTAGACCAAAGGACTGTACATCTAAAGAAAAAATAAAAACATACAGATACATGACATGCAAACAGATTCAAGAATTAAAAGCAACAGAATACAAATACGTTTTCACACAAATTTTAAAAACATCAACTGATGGTGCAGATCTGATATCAGGGGGAAGCGCATTCCACAGTCTAGGGCCAACGACTGAAAAAGCTCGACCCCCTTTAGTTTTAAGACGAGTTCTTGGAACAGAGCAGTAAACAATTCGAAGACCTTTGTGATCTACCAGAGTTCATAAGCACCAAGTCCTTGATATGTTCCGGGGCCAAGTTGTGAACAGCTTTATAAACATACAACAACACCTTGTACTGAATGCGATATTTCACAGGAAGCCAATGAAGCCTTTCTAGAACAGGTGTAATATGCTCTCTTTTCTTAGTCCCAGTAAGGAGCCTCGCGGCAGCATTTTGAACCAGCTGCAATTTTGAAATAAGAGATTGACTGATTCCTACATAAAGAGCATTACAGTAATCCAAGTGAGATGAGATAAATGCAAGAATCACTATTTCTAAATCGGGAGCAGACAAAAAAGATTTCATTCTCGCAATAGTCCTTAACTGATAAAAACTATTTTTTACCACATTTTTAACCTGATGGTCAAACATAAGAGCAGAGTCAAAAATGACACCTAAATTTCTTATTTTTAGCCGAGCATTTGTTCCCCATGTACCTAAAAACTCGGTTAAACCACTGTCATCCTTGTTCATCCCAAAAACCATGACTTCAGATTTGCCAGCATTTAACTGCAAGCAGTTTTGCTCTAACCAGCTAGTCACCTCCTTTAGAGAAGATACCAAGGATAGATTGGCACTTGATCCTCCAGCTCTGATTGGTAGATAAATCTGAATATCATCGGCATATACTGTAGGTGATAAGATATACCATATTTCTTAAAAATTATGCCTAAAGGCAGCAAAAACAAAGAAAAGAGAATAGGTCCCATAATTGAACCTTGTGGTACTCCACAATCCAGAGAAACTGACTTGGAAGAGAAGTTACCTACCCTAACAGAAATTGAACGCCCCTTTAAATAGGAGGAAAACCATTTTAAACCGTCCCTCTCAGCCCCACAACATGTTCCAAACGATTAATAAGAATATTGTGATCAATTAAATCAAAAGCTGCACTAAGATCCAACATGATTAGTGCTCCTCTATTGCCTGAGTCTGACATAAGTAATAAATCATTTGAAACTCGCAATAAAGCTGATTCAGTACTGTGACCTGCCCTAAAACCCAACTGAAAAACATCTAACACCGCATTTTTAGCCAAAAAAGAACTTAACTGAGTTAAAACCACCTTTTCCAATATTTTAGAGATGCAAGGCAGTTTTGAA
>JAABNX020008224.1:40433-51537 GCA_015163995.2 Mormyrus lacerda | reverse complement strand
CAGTGACGGGGGGACCCACGGAGGGGCCTGCAGTGACGTGGGGACCCACGGAGAGGCCCGCGGAGGGGCCTGCAGTGACGTCGGGGCCCGCGGAGGGGCCTGCAGTGACGTCGGGGCCCGCAGAGATGCCGGGACCCACGGAGGGGCCCGCGGAGGTGCGGGGACCCGCGGAGGGGCCTGTGGAGGGGCCTGCGGAGATGTGGGGACCCGCGGAGGGGCCTGCGGAGATGTGGGGACCCGCGGAGGGGCCTGCGGAGATGTGGGGACCCGCGGAGGGGCCTGCGGTGACGTGGGGACCCGCGGAGGGGCCTGTGGTTACATTGGGAGCGAGGCCATTTTTAGTCACACCCGGAGTAGAAGAGGCGCCTCTGGTCACACCAGGAGTTGAGAAAGTGCCTGTGTCCCAATGGCAGCATGTTCAGGTACAACAGCTTCCTTTCATGGAGCAGCAGCTTGAGTTTTCCCAGGAACCTGTACCACTATGGCATAAGGTCCCACGGCAGCAGTACCAGGGGCTGCAGGATCAGGTGGTGGAACCGCGGCCCTGGGATCCGGTTTATCATAGACGGCTGCAGCCCAGCATGCCCCTGTGGACTGAACAACCCCAGAGGCCCAAATCTGACCAGAAGGTCCTGAAGATGCAAAGCAACCCTACTGCTGAAAAACATCTGAGAAGACCTGAAGCTGAAGTGCAGCCTGTCCTGGCAGAGTGTCAGGAGAGCTCCGTCCTGGTGGCCGTGCGGAGGGACCTGCTGGGCTCTGGCCGGCTGATCCGGCCCGCTGAGCTGCACCTGGGAGGCTGCGCTCCGAAGGGGCAGGATGCTTCTGCTCGGCTGCTGCTGTTCGAGTCGGAGCTGCACGGCTGTGGCAGCAGCCTGACGGTAGGGAGCCTGGCGCTGCGACACTTGGCTTAGCCTTTACTAGCTGCAAGACCGATTATGTAGTGACTCGGCAAAACGAAACACATTTTCATTTGCTAAGTTTGTTTCCCAAAGGTTTTGTGACTTTCCCTAACGTAGTTTATCTCGCACTTAAGATCATTTTTTGATAAATGGAGTGTTTCTCAAAACCCTTTAAAGTAATCGCCCATTCATTTTGGAATGAGGTTATCTGACCCACTAGTTATTTTCCGTCATTCTTTATTTGTACTTTTACCAGATATTCTGTCACAGACACCAGAAGTTACCCAAAAGTATCCCAAAGATGTGCTGATGCCCTTTTTAGGATGGTTGTGATGATGATCGTGATTGGTTAATGTTGTGATATGAAATTATAATGTAGGCTATAAATTTGTTATATTTTGTCACATAATTGCTTAATGCGTTGTTCGATATTAACTATAGCAAAATTCCCATCCAACTACAGATGACTAAGGACTTCCTTGTTTACACCTTTACCCTGAAGTACGAACCGCAAGAAATTCTCTTTGCTCCGATTATGAGGATGGAGAGTGCGACAGTCAGGATTGAGTGCACCTACTCGAGGTGAGGAAATGTCATCTCTGATATATTTGGGGAGCGTCCCCTTTAAATATCTGAGATTGGTGCCTGTCGCATGTAAAATCTTGGAGGTGATTACCCTAATGTGGCTCATTCTAGGAAACACAAGCTGAGCAGCAGCGCCCTGAAGCCAACCTGGATGCCCTTCTACGCGTCGCTGTCTGCAGAGGAGCGCTTTGTCTTTTCCCTGAGATTCTTGAATGGTAGGTGAGACGTTTGTAGAAAGCCTTGTGGCCTTGTATTTTATTGTATTCTTTTCTAGATGACTGGCTGTCGGAGAAGGCTTCCAAAGTCTACGTGCTGGGAGATGTCATGAACATCGAAATCTCGGTCTCATCAGCCAACCACATACCTCTCCGCATCTTTGTGGACAGCTGCGTGGCAACCTCAGCTCCAGATGTAAACGCCACTCCCAGATATACCTTCATCCAGAACCATGGGTGAGCCGGTGGTTGGGGGAGCGGCGGCAGCCACCCGGGGGGGGGAGGTGAGCCGGTGGCGTGAAGCAGCCCTCTGGGCTCCAGCTGAGAGATGCTGCTGCTTCCCCTTCAGCTGTCTGACTGACGCCAAGATGACGGCATCGCGCTCCCGGTTCATGCCCAGGACCCGAGACGATAAGCTACACATGCAGCTGGATGCTTTCAGGTTCTCTCGGGCCCCCCAGAGCTCGGTGAGTAAAAAGCGGCCCGTTGGTTGGTCCGCGCCTCATTCTGTTCTGGGGCGGCGGCTGATGTGCGGCTCCTTCCAGGTTTACCTCACCTGCTTCTTGAAGGCGGCCGCAGCTTCCGCTCCCAGCGACTCCCAGTACAAGGCCTGCTTCTTCTCTGCCCCGGCTAACAGGTGTGTTTGTAGGTCTGAGGGTCGCTCTTGCTGAATCGTGCTGCGAGTGACACCCACTGCCTGTCCCTGCAGGTGGATGGCTGCTGACGGGGACAGCAGCGTCTGCACCTGCTGTGACTCTGACTGTGCTCCCAGGAAGGCCAGACATCTGGCTCACTCAGGTAGCCTTTACTCTCCAGTGTGGATGTGGTGATGATGATGATGATGATGATGATGAGGAGGAGGATGCTTCTGCTTTCCCTACTCCAGCAATGTACTGGGAGGACCAATCGACCCTTGGCCCAGTCTCTGTCCTTGAGAAGCCTGGGCAGAATGGTCTCCTTCAGCAGAGGATGTTTAAGTGGAGAACCACATGGTAAACGGAGACCATGAGGAAATTAAATGATTATGGTGGACAACCAGTTCTCCCAGGAGTCGCCTCAGCTAGTGGTTCTGGCCGGACTGGGGGAAGTCACAGTACTGGTCTGTAACTGTTGGAAACTTTTCTTCAAATGAGTGGATTTAAACTTCAAAATAAAAAAATTAAATAATTTTGCTTTGTGCTGTACAACCTTCAAAAAGGGAAGTTAATTTCACAAAGGACTTTGATTTGCAGAATGCTCACTTTCGATCCTGCGTGTATCAAAGCCTCAAAGTGTTATATTCTCATGCAGGTAAGAAAAATGGATTTTAAGGGAACAGGAGGCACATCAACAGCAACAGACTCTTGCTTTAGGGGTTTTTACTCTTCTTAAACCAGGGGCGGCCAATCTTTTCCACAAAGGGCCAGTGTGTATGCAGGTTTTTGGAATAACCTGTAAGTCAGCTGTTCAAACCCAGGTGTGAGGACTCTTCAGCCAATCAGTCCTCTAATTAGTAATCTAATTAGGGAGTTGCAGTGTGAACCTGCATACACATCGGCCGATTGCAGATAAGAATGGCTCCCCCCTGACTTAAACTATGGTTGTTTTTTTTTTTTTTTGCTGGGCAGGTGAGTTCTTGGTTTTTCACAACAGTCCTAACAGGTGCTTTGATAGTGACTAGTGACTCTGTGTGACAATGCATTGGTGAAAATGCAACATGGCTCAGTCAATTTTATTAGTGTTGAAATTATCAGGGACTGCTATTTAATACCCATAATTTTTCTGTGCCTCATTTTACATAAAATCCCTTTGCAAATCTTGTATGAATTGGAAAAAATCAAAAGTAAATGTGTTGTACTGTTTTGTCTGAACACCTGTCCTTTAGCTCTGAGCTGACTTGGCTATACTGGGCGCAGATGTGATTACACATTTGCTGTGTAAGATGACTCCAACCCCAGTACGCAGTGAGGACCCAGCAGGCTTGACTCCTTGGCCGAGTCTGGCATTGGGAGGTTCATCAGTAAGTGGTTGTGAATGTGAGGTGTTGTGAAGTTGATCAATGCGTTGATGCTGCTTCCTGGAGGGTCAGCTGCTTGTGGTCTGCACCACTGGCCACTGCCCCATCACAGAAGGAAGCACCATAAACTGCAGGTGGTCTTTGGTTTGATCTGTCACGACACGCTACCTCCGTTTGGAAGGTCGCTGGTTCTGATCCTATTGTCTGAAGTCATTTCATTGTCGGACCTTTTGGAACAAGACCCTTAACTCCCAATTGCTCTCTGGCTTCTTCTCCAAGGTCCTGGAGAGCCAAGATACACAGCCGCCAATAAAATGTCAGGGTGTAATGGAGAGCTGCCTTGGTCAATTTTGCTGACCAGCTGGGGATTTGATCTCAAGGTCCAGATGCGGACAGCAGCCCTGCTCTAGGGACTGTCTGATCCATCCATCCATCCATTTTCTGCAACTGTGTCCAGTTCAGAGTTGTGGTGGGAGCTTAGGGGAGCTTATCTCTCTCACCCTGTCTCACCCAGAAGGGTCATTTGGTCAGAATAATTTTGGGGTAAAGTATGCAAGCAGTTGTTTCAAAACATTGTAATTTACGTAATTATTTTGTGTCTCGTCATTAACAGAGCAGGATCACAAGTAGCTGTCCGCCACACGTGCTTTCATTACACAATTCTAAATTCTTCTCAGTGACGTCGTTTGCGCTGTGAATGAGATCTGTAGTCCCAACAAAGGAGATTCTCTGTTTAAATAATGGTTAAAATGATGATAAAAGCATTCATGTAACAATAAAGCATATAAAGTATTATGGAAATTAATTAAAATGTGATGGAAAATGTAATATATGTTAATCTGATGAGAGAGTGCAAGTGTCTTTGGACTGCAGTCATTGTTCTCTCTAGCTTTTATCACAATACCTCAAAAAACGATTTCGTTTTGACCGAAAACGCTTCGGCTCCGGACGGGTAACGAAAGGTAAATACGATGTTCTTAAGTACAATTTCGCAGCGTTCTGATAAAGTTCTGCACTTTCACACCTGTCGTATTACTCTGGTCATATATATCTGTGTTTCGCTGCATTGCTGCAGGACCGAGCGATGGGCTGCGTCTGTTATAACATTTAACAGTAATTCTGCTGAAAGGTCTGAAGACTCACCTTCCCATTAGAAAATCAACTTTCGCCGAATTAATAAGAAACGGCTAGGTTAGCCACCAATGGCGACGGGAAGTACACACCACTGTCCGTAACCACGGATTTAGGGCGACGTGGGGCCGAGCACGGATGTATCGTAGGGTGCATGCCCTGTAAATGCGGTCACACACAACTCTGCGCTCCTGGAGTTTCTCTGCCCCCTCCGACACGTTCGGGTTGCTGGGGTGACGCTTTTGTTTACCCACAGTCACGTGTTTAAAAGTGCTCGTTGTTACGTTTCCCCTATGTGAGAGTTAGAACCATGAGCTCTCCGCTGCATCTGCTGGCTAAAAGCAGGAGAGTTCCTCTCCCTGACGTCCAGAGCAACTGGTAAGAAACGTGGGTGGTTTCGGACAATTAAAAAATATATCTAATCATCCGATGGCTGTGGCAGGGCTGTGATGCAGTGAGTTTTTTTTTTCTGCATTAGGAACAGAGAACTGCCTCCGGGAGAAAACCACGCACGTAAGTATACACAGTCTTACTGTTCATTCACATAACTTTTCAGGAATGTTTACATGGTTTACACTCTGTTTTAGTTGTAATTGCTGCTCTGAACATCAGTGACATGGTCCTGTGTGTGATTAGAGCTCAGAGCTGTGACTCTGGGTGGTGTCTCCCCCCAGGGGTACGTCAGCCGGCCCCCGGGGTCACTGGGCTGTCCACGTCGCAGTCAAGGGCCACATGGAACGTGAGCGGCCGCAGTGGTAATGTTAGATTTTGCATTTGTGGTGTACAACAGCGAAATCCGAAATCACAGTGTGGACAGGCCGGCAGACGGTCAGCTGGCCGGTTCTGTAACACAGGGAGCCGAAAATCATTTGACTACAGGCTACATGCCTGACCGGTAGGGACTTCAGGGGGTGGCGGGTTTGACCGCCTCACTTTACCCTGCGGCCGCCGTCTGCCTGCCTCTGCCCCCCAGGCTCCGGGCTCGGTGACTTGGCACTGATGTCCACCATGATGCAGAAACTGGGCCAGCTGGAGCACAAGCTTCGCAGCCAAGCCATGGAGATCCAGCAGAAGGTGACCAGGACGCGGCGCCTGCCACCTTGCTGGGGGGGGGGGCTCCCTGCAGGCACACTGCAGTAATGCAGCAGTAAAAATGCACCCTCTCAATAACGTGATCAGAGGTGGAGTGTCCTGCTGTCGTTTTAATGAAGAGTCTTAGCACATACTTAATGCCTGCCTCAATTTTCCGTTTATAAACAATATAAACAATATATTGTTTATATGGTCCAATATATTGTTTATATTATTGTAATGCAAAAGTGATGTTTTGATCCCTGAGCCAAACGCCTGGATGTGCAGTAATATTCCCTAAGATGTCGAGACTCTGGGTACCTGTCTGCCTCTTTCATTCTCTTTCTGACTTTGTTTGCAGGACAAAAAGATCTCTGTCCTGGAGGAGAAGCTGAAACTCCTGCAAAGCCCAAAAGGTAGCCCCTCCCTCCCTCCCCACCCGCCGCCAAGGCACCTCAGGGGACCGCGGTACAGAACGCAGTCTGCTCACGTAGCTCGTCCCGTTTGTGGTGCTGCAGTGGAAGCCAGCGAGCCCAGTCGAGTGCAGGCTCTGGAGGGAACGTGTCTGAGCCTTCAGGAGCAAGTGTGGGACATGGAGGTGAGAAGGGAGAAGGTCCCCTTGTGCTTCACATTCACACCTGGGGTGGGGCTGGGTCCACGGCCTTGTTTCAGTAGGGGGGGGGATCAGCACCCAGAGGTCTGGGCCCTGTTTCCCAACCCGGTCCTTGGGGACACCCAGCCGGTCCACGTTTTTGCTCCCTCCCAGTTCCTGGCAAAAAGGTGATCTGTCTGGGGGTCCCGGAGGGTTTGGTTGGAAAACACGGCTTTAGAGAAGTTACATTAGAACCCGTGAGGTCATGAGGTATGGAGGAGAATCCATCATGGGGCTCCACTAAAACCAGTGTTCAAAGTCCACTGGACCACAAGGGTCTCAGGATTTAGTCACACCGACATCTGATTGGATAAATAAGGTTACAGACTGTGAGAGGTGAGAGCAAGGCTTGGGTCACAGTCTGGTCACACACTGTGGGTGTTGGGTCACAGGAACCTGCAGTTCCAGGAGCAGTTTTTGGGGTTAAGGGTTTCCATCAAGGGCCCAGCAGGGATTCAAACCAGCCACCTTCTGACTCCAAACCCACAGAGCAGTTTATATAAACTCTAATCTTTTTAATGACGAAAACCCAAGTTTTTTAAAATACCACATTGAAGCATCACTCCCCTGCACACGAGGGACACTAAATGCCACTGGTGTGTGTTTTCCTGCACAGCGCTTCCTGAATGACTATGGCATGATTTGGGTGGGCAGCAGACAGGGGAGCGAGCTGGAAGGCAGCGAGGAGGACGGAGGGCACTGCCAGGCAGGGCCTTGTGCTGCCGCCATCTGGCGCCCTGGTAGGAGTGCGCTATTTCAGTCCTCTTTGGCTCAGCTTTGGCTTTTTGAATAAGCTGCCCTGGATCAGTGTGAACACAAGAGTTTTGTTTCTGTGCTTTAAAACACTGGCTTGCTAGCTTGGTCATCAGAGAAGAGTGAGGCAATGTTAGTGGTTCTTTGTTATAAAGGCCTGCTGTTTGTGATCTTCTCTAGCAGGCACCACTGTGACCAGGAACTTCTGTGTGAACTTTGACCTGGTCCTCCAGAGCGTCCGAGACCTGAACATTCTGGCCGGGGAGGGGGAGTGTCGCGTGGAGGTCACCACGGGGGGGGCCCGTCTGACACGAAAAGCCCTTGTACCCTCGGTCCCCTTAACTCTCTACAAAAACGGTATTCTGATGTTTGAAGGTCCCTTCCGTTCTTTCCAGGAGCCCAGCACACAGGTACTTCTGGTTTTGCAAGCTTTCTGCATGTCGTCTTTGCTCACACTGTATCAGTCATGATGACAAAGACTGACCTCTTAGTTGAGCTATGGAATATCCAGTTTGTAAAAGGGTCGGACTTCCAAGGTTAGAATGAAATATTAAAGGTTCACATAAATCACGTGATTGCTGTGGTGTTTTACATGTCGCTATGTTCTTTTCCTTTTTTTGCTGTTCTTCCCCCCCCAGCGAATCATCATGGACCTGATGGATGGGTATTTCCCGTCTGAGATGCAGGAGAAGTTTCCAGATGGAGTCCTCTTTCAGGTTGGTGTGCCTCTGTGTACATTTTTCCCTTATAAGGAAAGTGTACCACAATGCAATGGTGAACCTGCATTCACCATTTTGTCACATTTTATCAGTTGTGTGTTTTCAGATCAGACATTCAAATGAAAGTCCAGCAAAGATTTGAAACAGTAGGACACCTGCATAGGTGATCCTGTCCAGTACCAGTCTGTCTTGCTAATGCTATTTCCATTAGCTGTGCAAGAAGACAGATCCCTAAGTCCATACGTGATGCCTGCAGGTGACTGACAGGCGGGAGGAGGTCCTCAATGAGAAGCCCAAGTGGACGGGGTTCCCGGGGACGGGCTACTCTGTGGGCGGGGCTACAGCAGGCACTGGTGACAGCATTGGTCAAGACCCAGAGAGAGCTGAGCTGCACACGCCGCGTCACGTGGCAGGTCCGCGGTCTGTCGTCCTTCCTCCTCTCCGGAGGATTTGTGCACATGGGTGTCTCTCCGCAGCTCCAGACTACCATGGTGCATATGAGCAAAACAGGATATCGCCTTAGCAAGGTTTAGGCAGTAAGGTTTCCCATACTTTAACTATATAGCCCGCTAGCTGCCCTGTCAGGGAAACTGCAGCTTGGAAGTGTGACCTCATATGAACCACAGACCAAAACAGCAAAGTAGTCAGAGACAAGCAGCTCTGCCCATGTCTCTAGGTGGTTCACCAGGAGCTCTGCCCGTGTCTCTAGGTGGTTCACCAGGAGCTCTGCCCGTGTCTCTAGGTGGTTCACCAGGAGCTCTGCCCGTGTCTCTAGGTGGTTCACCAGCAGACAGAAGGGGGCAGACAGAGCGGTTTCTCAGAAGGCTGCCGAGGAAGGTGGTGAAGGCGGGCAAAGTGATAGACATCCAGGACACTGTCCGGTCCAGCCTACAGGTGAGATGAAGGTCTCAGAACGTTGCTGTGAATTTTGTATCACTATTCCTGTATCACTATTCCTGTTCTCTCAGATCCTGATGGATGGAGTCCTATTAAACTGCACTGGGTTGGGATGGGTCCCATCTGAACATCTAACTGATCTCACTGAGCTAAACGAGTAGGGCCTGTCCTCCATACTCACAAACATTGTCACGTGACCCACAGGCCTCGTCGGTTCGCCCTAAGGTGACTGTCATAGACACGCCCAGTCTGCAGGCTTCGGAAACCCGGTAGGATCTCCCCACACACCAGAATGCTGCTTTACCTTTGTGTGAAAAATGATTCATGCATTGACTGGCTTCTATTGGAACGGGCTTAGAATGAGGCAACAGCTACTATTACTGCCACTGGAGGATGTGAAACTGTAAAACTGTACTCATACCTGTGAATATCCAGTGTAATGTGCTGCCTCATTAACTTGGCTGAACCCCACAGGTCAGTCCCCCCCGGCGATGTCACGTCCCTGCGTGTTCGCTCCGAGGACGGAGAGCATACCTTTCTCCTCAAGATGCTGTGCTCTGACACTATTGGCCAGCTGCGTTGCTGCTTGGACATGCACAGGTGAGCAGACTGGCACGGCCCAAACAAAGGCCCATTTCATGGCTGTTATATCCAATAAGAGGCAAGACTGTTCTCTGTGTCTGACATATGTGCAAAAAGAAAAACTAAAAGATGAAGTAGAGGATGCAGTAATTTCACTTGACCACAAGGTGGCAGGAAATACACAGCAGTAAATAGCTGACAGAAACTCAGATCCCATAATAAATTGTAATACATTGTAAACAGTATAGTTCTTAATGTTGACACATTTTTCATATTTAGAATTACATACGTATGCCAAACCCTCCAGTTAGCAGGTGAACGGGTGGTTATCGTACACGTCAGTCCCCGAAGGCAGTGACAGAGGAGGGGGCCCTGCATGCTGTGAGCCTTTGAGTGTGCAGCTGCACTCTCTCCATCCTCCTCTTGCTGTCCCCTAACAGAGGGCTACCCTGCACATCATATGACATCATAAGTGCCTTCCCGCTGCGTCGCCACGACAACGAGCAAACACTCCTCAGCTGTGGTCTAGCACCCAACGCCGTGCTGCTTCTAAGGGCGCAGCCGCAGCGATGCCCGGTCCCTCCGCCGTCAGGAAATGTCTCACTGCAAGTTTAGTTCTAATGGCAACGACGCCTTTTAAAAAGGAAATTTTGACTTTTTAAATTACACCACGCATTCCTGTTTTTGAGTACCGGAAACTTTGCTGTCAGTCTGCATTTGTTCAGGGTTTTCATCGCTACAAATGATGAATAATAAATGGTCTTTAAATCTGACGAGGGGCATGTGATCTTCTGGGCCAGAACGTAGACGTGGCGATGTGAGTTATTCAGGAAAAGGACAGCATGGTTTTTCCGTCACCCCACACCCACACCACCTTCTACAAAGGCTGTGCACCATCTCTCCTGTGCCATTTGTGCTTGTTTTAACCTGCATCTGAGCTCATACCGCTGCATACCCGAGTACAAAGGGGTGTGGCCAACAGCTGGAATGTGGGAGACAGATGTGGGACATTAGCGATTAGGAAAACTCCCTGACTCCGCTGTGTATACAACAGACCTTTTTCCGACCCCAGTGTGTGTGCGACAGACCTTTATCTGAGGGGAAAGTCACGGATCACGGATTAATTATGGCAGTCAGGTGTGCTGCCTGTTTTTAAAAGCAGTTCCACATCCAATTTTCTCTCTCTCGCACACACACACACACACACACACACCTCTGCATCAACCAACACTCACAATGCGTTTTAAATATCACAGCTGTGTTAAAGCAGATGTTAACAGCAGCTATCAGCTGGAGTCTCGGGCACAAGGACAAACCCAGGTGCTGAAAGTGACTCACATCAAGCCCAGGCTGCACTGAGGTTCTATGATGGACAAGCTGCTGGTAGACAGACCATCCATAACAGCGACACTCACACAGACCATCCATAACAGCGACACTCACACAGACCATCCATAACAGCGACACTCACACAGACCATCCATAACAGCGACTCGCACACAGACCATCCATAACAGCGACTCGCACACAGACCATCCATAACAGTGACTCGCACACAGATCCATCTTAAACACCGTAACTGTAAATTAATCCATATAACC
>JAABNX020008224.1:0-31292 GCA_015163995.2 Mormyrus lacerda | reverse complement strand
ACCACGGCGCAGAGGGGACAGATGAGGACCCGGCACATCCACACCCAGTGAACATCCACACCCAGTGAACATCCACATGCGCGCCTATGTCTGCGACTCTCACCTGCAGCCTCAGCAGACAGACGTCGGTGTACGGGGCGCCGCGCCCCAGCACGGCCCCGTGAACCTGCAGCTCGCTCTCACGCAGTCGCTGCTCCAGCTGCACCATCTGCTGCTTCTGCCTGCGCAGCCAGGATTACAGTTAGCATGCTGCGGCATCTCGCCTTCACCGTCAACAAACTGCTGCTGCACTGCGCACTGCCTGACATCAAGGTGCTAAATTTGTTGCAGAACTGCAGTGAGATCTTAGGAGCCTCGAATGTTTAATCTGGAGGCAAACAAAAGCGATATCAATCTAAGAGTTTCCTGAATTCCACCACACATGACCTGTGTGATTATTTAAGCCCTTTAAAAAGGTGCCATGTAATGATAATCATCAGCATCAGTCACCTCTCGATGATCAGCTCCTTCTCCCTCAGCAGGCCCTCGTTAACTTTGGCGACAGCGTCCCACGTGTGCCCCCCCGCCTGCAAGCTGGACGGGTACAGATGGGGGAGCTGCCCCGAGCCCGCAGCCAGCAGCTGGAGGGAAGCACAGTGTCGGCAGAGTGACATTATGTAACATGAGGGTGTGCTAGTTTTAATTCCTCCGTTCGTCCATGAAATCACCTCGATCAACCACCAGCCCTCATCCTCTACCAATCACATCAAAACATTCCATTGGTGGAATCAACCTTCAAACTTCAAGCAGACCCCCCCCCCCCGAAGGTGAAGGGGCTCCGCCCACCTTCATCTGCTCCACCTCTAAGCGTAGGCTCTCCAGCTGCTGCCAGCCGCTTCCACTGCAGGGCCGCTCACGTGACGCCTCATAGTCCTGGCCCACTGCCTCTGGGAGCCTCTGGGGGGCGCCGTAGAGCACGGGTCTGGCCTCTGGTAGCAGCCTGTACACTGACCCAGCCCCTGCCCCCGCATCTGGACTTCCACTCAGGCCAGTCATTTGCAACCGGTATCGTGGGTCAGGGCAGAAGCTGCCCAGCAGCGCTGACTGGTTTAGCGTGGGCTCCACAGTGGGCGCTGCAAAGCCCTGGCCGTCATCCAGGCGCGAGCGCTCAGCAGCAGGGGGCAGCAGCGAGTGGTCCAGGCCGTTCACCAGGCTCCGGTACCGGCTCAGGCAGTCTGTCGCCACGGCAGCCCGCACCTGCTCTTCCAGATTGGGAGAGGACACCGACTTTGGGAGGGGTGAGGACTTGGTGCTGGAGGAGCCGGACTCCCGAGATGTGGAGGATGCGGTGGCTGAGCCTGGCTGGGGCTGGGGAGCCCCCCCGCTGGCCGTAGACGGCATGACATGGGCCGTGGGAATGGGAACCTGACTGCGGATGGGCTGGAAGGGGGGGCTGCCCCTGGAGCCGCAGAAATCTGGAAGGGCACAGAAAGGGTGATCAGCCTGCTACAATGGCGGCATGTCTGCTGCTCATAATTCACACAGCAGTCAGCGGAGCAAATAAAGTGCTAAACACAGGGTCCAAACAGGTTCATTCTAATAAACTTCAACATAAAATACCATATTAGACCCAATGACAATAAGGTCAGGCTCGCGCATGAGAGAGACGAGACTCTTCAGAATCCCGAATTCACCGTCATCTGCAGCAACAACTGTAAGGCCCTAGATAAGAGTCTGCCAAACAAATATATAACATGGGGCTGGCAGGACCCCCCCTGCCTCTGATCTGTAAATAGACACTTCCATTAAGTCACAAAGCTGCAGAAGCCCCTCCACTATCCAAAAAACAACAACGGAGAGGTTAAGAATCTACAACTGCGACAAAGGGACTTTATTCACTCTTACATGAAAGTTTTGTCCTTTAAGTTCAGTCTGATGTTCTGCCATTGCACAATCCTACCTCTGCTTTGAGGTTTCTGGTAACATAAAGGCTTTATGGTTTTGTGTAGGACATTGTAACTGTAAGAGAGGTAACAATAAAACCCTTCGACTTATGTGTTCAGGATCTTTGGCCTCAGTTAAGACAGACAACTGAGTGAAACAGACCAAACAAACGAGGCGACACGGACATGAACAAATAAACAAATAATGCAGCAGTAACCAAGACAAAAACAGCTGCTGATGAGCCACGGAGCATTTCAGAAAAAGTGCAGATGTCATAGGACACATCAGGCGTAATGGAAAACAGGATGAACAGGTGACTGAACGGCTTGCACCCAGTCAGTGGAGCCTCTCACCTAGTCAGTGCAGGCTCAGAGCTCAGAGAAGCTCAGAGAAGCTCAGCCAAAGCATTTTTACCCCCAAGCCAGCGCTGGCCTCCAAGGCAAGAGCCCCCCGGCATCTCCTGGCAGCCTGGTCCAAAGTCAGCCAAACAATCGGCCTGAATTCCAAAAGCCAAGGAGACAGCCTGGTTTGACATGCAGGTACAATCCCCTCTGCCCTGGTCTGCCTGCCCATACAGCACTCTGCTCTGTTCTGTGTGTGTGTGTGTGTATTTATAGAGCACTCTCAGGTTTCCAAATGCCTTGATCTACACAGGCCTCTTATTTAAAGGTCCCCCAGCCCAGGTCTCATCTTGTCAAACATTTTGAGGAGGGACACAAAATAAAGCCACATCAGGACATGAGGTCCCTAAACTGCAAAACACACATTAAACTTGTGAGCTGAAAGCCAAGAGGAATCAGAGGAGAGGAGACAGGCTGCTGTTCTCAGCTGCAGAAACTCAACCCAGGGCCTCGAGTCTCTTACAGCACGCAATACATTTAGCAGCTGGAAAATGGACAGAGGTGCTCTGACCAGACTCTATGGGAAACACTGCAAACTGCCCAGCGGAACCCGACAAAAGATCGGCAGATCCGACCCCATCACAAGCAGCTCTTCTCTCTTGCTCCTTGGGAGAACCGGAGCTACGTAATCTTCAAGTATAATAAGAAAACATGCATACGTCACTGAATACTGTTATAAGACCAGATTCCGATGAAGACATTCCTGCCACAGACACATGACTGAGGGGAGAAAAGCCTTATTTTTTAAAAGTCTGTATTGTGCGGCACAGACCAATATCGCTGGTCCACAAACCTCCACCATCACAGAAGCCCCAGCCCCCTTTCTCAGCCTCATCACTGTCTGACCCAGATGCAGCCCGTTATCCTAAACCAGGCTGGCTAATCTTTGTGCGTGTGAAATACAAAATGGAGAACCAAGGGAAGAGTGTTATTGCTGGTTTCTGAAGTCCAAGACAGCACAGCAATAAGGCCGGTTAACGAGGATGGAACTGCTGGGGGTATTCCTGGACGGGAATATAATCCCACTCCCTAAATCTCCAGGGTGCCTGGAAACAGGACAACCTCCCCCTGTTTATAAATATCCTGCAGTGTTATTGGACTTTTAGCATCACTGGTGACATTAGTACTAGTACTAGTATTAGTGTTAATGACCATTGCATGAAAGCACTAAGCTAAGCCTTGCTGAGGTTGTTTTACACAGATGAATACAGTAATTAGCTGACACACAAGAGCCAAAGTATATAGCGGCCAGCTGAGATCTTCCAACCAGATACACAGAAGTCACAATACACAGCTGTTAGCTGGGAGTTCTCACCCACAAACAAAAAGAGAACAGCTCCAGGTAAGAAGGCCCAGTGCGTAATGGTACCCTGAGGGTACTACCCTCACGCCCCGCACTTACCTTCCATGCTGTCGGACGGAGTGGTACCCAGCCCAGTATCTCCGCTGTCAGCAGCGCTGGGCTGCCGGCCAAACCGACTGTGGACCTTGTCCGACACGGCTGGGGTCTGCCACTCCATTTCAGGGAATCCAGCACGACAGTCTGAGGGCAACAAATACAAAGACACTAAACACAAGCAGGGGCATGGTGACTTGCACAAGCTGCCCTCATACGCACACTTACATACATGCACGCACACCCATGTCACATCATTCATCAGAACTCTATACTAGACACCATACTTAAGTGGCTTTACCTGACAGTTTAGCTTGCTGACAACGCCAGTCCTGGTATGGCTGTGAAGTGGTCATGTGACACTGTGTAAGATAAAACAGCCAGTGACCAAACTGTGGAGAATCCCGGAGCACCCTTAGGCAAACAGAAGTTCTTTACAAAACCGCTGGTAAATACCTGCCCCCAAAAAGCCACATCACAACAGCCACATCAAAAATGCACAAGAAGCAAATCCTATTCTTCACTCATCTCCCATTCATTCTTCTAGCTTAGGAGGACCCAACCTTTTGATGTCTGGGCACTGGTGTACTTCGTACCAAAATTTCACATTTTTATTTAGTGTAGTATACATTATTATACGCTCCTCTACTTACGAACTTTCAGACATACGAATGAAGAGGACTGCAAGTCCAAATTATATTCAATGGACTCCCCTTTCCTGTCCGCAGCAATTTTTTTTTTTTTCTGTGTGCCAATTCCGCCTAGTATGACTTCTGGCCGCTACTCCCGCCACGCGGCAGTGTAACATGCGTACTCCCAGCATCCTAGTTCTTTGTACTTGCGTATACCCTTAAAATGATGATGAATAAAGACTTAAGAACATTTAAAATTATAAATGGCCGTTCGTAATGCATCTCATTCATAAGTAGATGACTGTAGTGTTATCATCATTTTTTATTTTTATACTAATATTTTAGAATTGCGCCATTAACTTGGATGCCGGATACAAGATCGGCACTTAATATTCTCCAGCCTGTCTAGTTTTCATGGCCCATCATCATTAAATAAATTGTTAAATCAATACAATTATAAAGAATTGCAGCTGACACACGCTAATTTTTCATAAAATGACAAAACTGCCCGGAGGGGAAAAAAAAAAACCACAGATAAGTACACAAAAAGGGGGCATGTGACATCATTTACTGTCCACCAGCAGCAGCTTGGTGTTTAGCGTCCCATCACAGAGGGGTCTGATTTTGATACACTCACCTTCCTGGACCTCATCGTAAACAAACTGCTCTCAGATCAGCAAAGACAGTTTAAATGTTAAAGCAGCACAGCTAACACAAGAAACACCTCATCCAGGCCTCATGCCTGACTGCTTCTATCTGGGAAAGACCACCTTTTGCACTCGACTATGAATGTTTCATCATGCTTAATCATGTTTAATCATCACTGACTCCTCTTGTGTTTTGGTGCCCGTTACGACAACATCTGGAGAACTGCAAGTAAAAACCTGGGAAAGGCTGAGACAGGCCTGAAGCCATCTCCACCCAGAGATACTATATAATCTCCAGCAGAATGACATAGGTGGAAATTCTGTATTCTGAGAGGAATTTAAAGAGTCTGGACACGTTTCTCTTCAGCCCTGAGCCAGCACCTTGTTTTCTAAGAGGTTTGTGCCAACGCCAAAAAAGCCATCAAAAAAAAAAAAAACGAGCAGCATCTTCCTCTGCATCTTCAGTAGAATGATGGAGATGGAGATGCCTACTAGTCAAACCAGCAGGAAACCAGGGAAAAGGTTTCAGGACAACACACCGAACCATGAATACTATCTCTGTAGGAGGAATCTGCTTCCAAAAATGTTCAAAAGGACTGACGAAAACTGGAAAACCGCGTATCGAAAACATTTTGGAAAACACTTTTTAACTAAATGTCTTGAGATATATTACTACAGAAATTGCACTAATGAAGTGAAAACAACGTAATGCTGCTGGACGTTATCTAAGGGATTCAGGAGGTTACGCTGTGAAGTAATATCCAAACCAAGGGATGTTCTATTTTCAGTTAAACACTCGAATCCTGTCCCCAACCAGACCCTCACGGTCAGCTTTCCATCTTCACCGCCAATAAGGCGTTTACCAGTCATGATAGGAAATTTCCATTAAAATGCAGAAATAACAGCTAAATTAGCCTCGTTGTCATGGAAACATAAGATGAACGGTCACCACGCCTCGTCTAACGTTATCATTAAACCCATACTACATACCTGTGCTAATGGGTAACCCGTTAAAAACTTAACTAACTGCATCTTGTCTCAAACTTAGCCGCAGTTGTTTCTCTGGTATGAGTACAACCAGCTAGCTAACGAGCTAAAGCCACCGTCGCTAGACACTACCAGGGCAAGACTAACAGCTAAGCCCAACAACAGCCTGACGACGCTGATTACGGCGATGAGGCCTGTTTAAACTTAAAGCACGCTTACTTAAGAGGGGCACAACTGCAGACATGTCAACCCTGTAGCTAGTCAGCGTCTCAGAGAATACCCTTTGCAAGGTTTTTTTTTAAGTTACAGTCAGAAACAAAAAGGTACCCCCAAAAAATAATTGGATCCTACCTTTTCATAAAACAAGAAACAATATAAAGTTGTTATAATGTCCACATAAGAAACGTAAACAACTTCTCTAGGTCAATGAGTTACACACGTTTTCCAAATACTTTTTGTCCGGCTGGCTCCTAACCGTTAAAAATACACCCCACCCACTATTTATTACTATAGGCCGGTAGAAGTGTCAATCACACCGCCTTCTCACTACTTCACCGCGGATTGGACAGATCAGAAATTGGACTTTGTTTTCAAGCATCTTATTGGTTGGCTCAACCAAACGTCATTTTCTTTGCCCATCTTAAAAGTGTTTGGTTTCCGTAATCAAAGAAGGTGGCTATTGTACTGCGTATGATAAAAGAAGCGCGAATTGAATCTCACCAAGAGATTCATTAGTGTTTGCGTTTAATAACAAAAATTACAATCAAGACTCAGATACACTTGCGGCGTTCATAAATGATAATACGTCGTCTTAGAATTTGGTAATTAAATTACTGAAAAACAAACAAAACAAAAAAAAACCAACAACAGTATGATGGTCTTAAGAGGGACGTACAGTTTTAAGAAGGAAAGTAGGTAATATACTGGCCTCCAGACTTGTAGCAGTAAAACTATTGGCCTGGGATTTTCTGCGATGTTCCTGCCTATTGAATTCTTAATCACAGTACTCAACCTGTAGTGCTCTTAATATATTAAACTGTATATGGCTAAATTCATAATTAAAACCATAATTAATGAGATGAGTATTGAGCCAACTGGATGCAAACTGCAAAGGCATATCTGGCTAAAACATTCTGTAGCTCAGCTATCCCAGAAAAGTTCTCTTTTTTAATTTATACAACAAAGAAGAATTGTTGATCAATTGCCAGCTGCGTGTTGGCCTCCGCTTTGCTTTGTCCAGTCCCCTGGAGAGTGTCTCAGGAGATCAGCTCTGATTTTACATCTGCTTGCCAGTCTTGTTCACTTTAGCATAGAGTGGGAAGTCTTTGTCACCACTGGGACTTGCCAAGTCCCTGTAGGTGGAGGGTCGTGTGCTGAGAGGTTTGGCACTGATGAAAATGGGCGCATCCTCACTCTTTTTCTCTCCCCACCGCACCTCTGCGTACAGACTGCTGCAGCTGGATGTCTGTCGCCGTCCGACTTTGGCCTCTGGGGCAGGCCACTCACGTATGTCCACCACTGTATCGTACACCACAGATCCCGCCATGCGCCCTGTGGTGGACTTAGGCAAGGATGGCAATCGCCGATTTGCCAGGGGTGCAGTGCTTGCTGGTTCTTCCTCTGTGACACAGACACAAACAAATGCTCTTTTTCCTATACAACATGCATGTACAGTGACCCTGAAATTTTTGTGAGGAAATTACTTTATTACAGATGAGTGGTCTGTAGGCCTAGATATGGCTAATTTAATTTTTGGCCGAGTCATGATTTGCTGCTAAGGTGTAATCTGCCGGAACAGACAATGGGGACATGCATATGCACCTGTATGAGTGTTTGGGGCATCTTTCCTTTCAGGCTGGTGACCGGCTTCCACTGCGTCTGTGCATTTCCCATCAACAGAGCTCCCTGTTGCTGCCTGAAACATCATCATGTTGTCTACGTGTGGTTTCATCCGCAGGACAAATTGTGCACATCATTTTAATCTTTCCAGTGGAGATCACTGGAATGCAGTTTGGATTTACTCCACATCTAATGAGGTTCATGAACTATTATTCTCCAATGAGACCATCTTTCTTACCTGGGACACCTGCTCAGTATGATCTGTCAACTTCTGCTCTGCACATGATGCGTTAGATTTCCTGCAAACAGCGCAATAAATGTACAATTAATATTATGCCAGACTTTGTGGCATGAAAAGTAAAAGGTAGAAAAAGCAGTAATAATGGATGATATTTGAAATTTGACCTTGACCAGCTGACCTTGGACCCCCAGAGGTTTTTTCCCTCCTTACTTGGGAGTTTTTGGTTCCTCTCCTCTTATCTGCTTTCTTTATTTAATTTCTTTCCTTCTTTCCCCCTATTCTGTATTACTCTCTGTAATGATGTTTAATGTACCACAACACATCCATGTAAAGCGCCTTGGGACGACTCTGTTGTGAAACGTGCTACATATAAAAAATAAATTGAATTGAATTGAATACATAAGAATGAATGGATTGCCATGGGATGGGATGTGCCTGTAGGGTATCCAGAGAAGCACTGAATGGAGGGAAGCCGGAATTACCTGTCTGTGCAGCAGGAACAGAGCAGTAGGAGCCCAGGAAGCAGGAGCAAGGGGGCAGCGTAGACGTAGACATTGTCCTGCAGTGGGGTCATGATCTGACATGCAGCACACACAGGCATGCACACACACACAGGCGCACACACACAGAAGCCAGGTCAGGACCTCAGGGTTATTATAAATATATGTTTCCTAATTTCTTGATTTAAGAATTCATAGTTTTAAACTGCTCCCATTGCCCTTGTGATTGTAGTTAGTAGCCATAGAGGCACAGACATTCTCCATGGTGTATCCCTCGGAGGCTCTCTGAATATAGGCTGGTTATTTCCAGGAATCTATAATCTAATTCTAAATGTAGATATTTCTACTTACACACAGAGCTTTTTAACCTGTGCAAATATTTAAACAGTAGCACTGGATGATAAATATCATCTTATGAAAGTCAAACATCAAACACCTGCATGACACATTACCAGAGCAAACTGAGCTGCACAATAGGAGAATGTTCTGGTGTTTGTTCTGCAGCCGTGTGTCTTTGGGTGCGGCCGCCCCGGAAACAAGAGTCTTACCAAGTTCAGTTCGGCGGTTGACTTCAGGACCAGGCTGGAGAAAGCAGAGTCCCCAAAATGAGTGAAGCCCACACACACCGAGGTGAGCAGAACATGAAGTAACCAAACGGCATCCAGATTTGTTCTGCTATTTACAGTAAATGTGCTACCCGTCACTAAAAGAGGGACAATTACTTCCTTATTGCTCCAGTCAGTTCACATCTGATTCTACCTACGCTGGTCAATTCAAAGGGGGATATTAATTGTAAAAATATGAAACCTGTTTTTTACGCCGGTCAAAAGCCTGTTTTTGTTATTTACCTTAAACATGATCCTTTGAAGACACATTGTGCTGGTCACAGCATTGAGCTGCCAGCATTCATGTTTTAGTTGTGTCTGTGTTCAGTAGTTTAATCTGCATATGTGTAGATTGTATAGAACACTGGTCACATTTCCCCATATTGACTCACTGGCCGGGTCTCTGTACAAAAAGGAACTGGTTAGTGTTCTGCCATTCTTCATAGCTTCCGCATGCAGATGCATTCTGGGCAGTGAGACTTCCACTTCTTTAGTGATCGTGATGTCTGTTACACAGACATCCAATGTCAGTGACTGCTGTTAACAACAGCAATAATAATAATAATAGTAATAATAATAATAACAACAACAGCAACAAAACAACAACTACACAATTTAAAAATGGCTTAGTGTGAAGCGGCAAAACCTGAAAAATGTAGGAGTTGTGCTTGTGCTTAGATGTATTCCTACGGAGGAACTGCTGTTAAACTTCCAGTCACGAACAGAAGGATTTCTCAGTTAGCTGCGTTAACTTAAACTAGAAATAACGATTGTCCAATACAAATGCTCCTCACCTAAACTCTTATTGGACAATCATGACTTGCACAGTTACATCTAACAGCCTTAAATAAATATTCTTTAGCTGTTAAAAACAATAAATTCCACCCACCCATCTTCCAGCCCCTTACCCACTATTGGGTAAATGTGCCTGTCTCCTGTGATTCCTTGCAGGAAAGAGAAGCGATCATGCTAATTTGGTTTTATTGGGCACTGCAAATCTGTCAGCTAAACTCTTTACTTGTTTACCTGCACGTGAATATGCTTTAGTTAATGAAATAGCTTTAAACTCGAGTGGCACCAGCTGCATCACTTGAATCAATCTCAAACACCTTCACCGACAAAATAAACATTACAGTCAGCTTGATCCAGTGCAAGTAGATCTCCAGCCAATTAGTACACTTCCGCTGTATAATGGCAAACAAACACGATGTGGGTGCAGTGAATAAGGAGACTTCCTCGGTAGAAATGTAGAGGAAATTCTGAGTAAATGCAGGCTGTCGGAGCGGCTTATTGAGGGCTGAGATTACTGACTGTGTGAGCGCGGTCCGCCCCCTGGTGATATATATGGGCACTACAAAGCCAAACACTTTTACGTGAAAAGTACTTTTCAGTGAAAACCATTAAATGTAAAAACGAGCAATAGCAATACATACAAGTGATACATCTTGCGTAATATGTTCGGGGCTTTGAACCGGGGACATAACCATATCGAGTGAATTAAGAAAAGGTACTAACACTGAATCTTACTTCCAGACATGCTACTGTGTACTGAGGTTTTAAATATCGCTCGGATTTAATGATTTACTTGTTACTTGTTTTGTCTCACTGGATTCTTTCAACTCTGCGCTATGGTGAGCAGTGCGGAACTTCTGTTGTCAATGAAATGGCTCCATCTTCCGGGCAGTAAGGTAATTTCACCCAGAGATAAACGAGTAACACCAGATTAATGCAGAAAAAAAAACCTGCAGACACTGCAATTCCCGTCATGCATTTAGCGGACAGTCACACCCCCTCCGCCCTGCATGCAGTGTCAGGCCAGGACGGACCACCGG
This sequence comes from Mormyrus lacerda, assembly GCA_015163995.2. NCBI lineage: Eukaryota > Metazoa > Chordata > Actinopteri > Osteoglossiformes > Mormyridae > Mormyrus > Mormyrus lacerda. Next base: position 20,289 of record JAABNX020008224.1, on the reverse strand, counting down.
TAGTTCCTGCGAAAATGGCAGACGAGACGGGCTCCGGGCGGGTGTGCGAGCCGGAGCCGGAGCCAGGCCGGGATCACAGGCACGGCAGATCGCCACGGACACGCCCGTCGGTGTCCTTCGTGGACGTGGGACAGCCAGCCGTGTCCGGGGTGGTCAGCCAGCTCTTCGGTCAGCCACTGAAATTCGACCGCAGTATCAAGCAGGCCTTCTACAACACGGGCGCCCTGATCTTCGTGGCCATCTGCTTCGGGGCCGCCGTGCTGGTCTTCTTCATCCTGGAGGCCTTCCTACGTCCCTTACTCTGGGCCGTCCTCTGCGGGACCTTCCTGCACCCATTCAAGCACTCCTTAGCCCGGATCGGCCGCTGCTGGCTGGGCGGGCTGCGGGACAGCGGCACCCCGATCGTGCTGGGCGCCGTGCTGCTGCCGGTGTGGTTCGTCAACCACGGCGTGGACACGCTGGGAGGGCTTGTGCTGGAGAGACTCGGGGTGCTGCTGGCGGTGGGGGCCGGTGCCCCGCTCCTCTGTTTTCTCTATTACTTTTGGAGCGTCATCGGTATGCAGGCGATCCTCGGGCACTTCTGCAACGCCGTGTGCGGCGCCCTGGATTGCTTCGGCCCGGTGTGGGTGAGTGGCCGACGGACACACCCCCCTACGGCGTCCCGGGCGGCTCCCGGTCAGCCGCGTCCCGGCCACGTGTCCGGCTGGATGGCATCGCATTCCCTAACACTGTTTAGCACAGTTTATATGCGGAGCGCAGCTGTGCCTTAAACCTCTTAATACAGCCTCGTTAAATGTCTTATTCATCGGTCCAGTTTCAAGGTCTCCTCTTGGTCCCTTGCGGGGTGAGAGAGGTTCGGGCGGCGATTAGGACTGCATGCTACATTCCATATTAAATGTAGATAAAAATAAAATACATTAAAGTAAGCATGTCTACCAAATAAAAGTAAATATAAACCCAGTGGGTATTTAAGCGAAAATAAATGTGATCCCGAAATCCCAGAAAAGACACCTTGGAGGACCGTTGTCTGCTTGTCCAGAATAATATACATCATTAATATACAGCATTAATTTGACACGGTCTTCAGCTATATCATCAGATATATTTCGTTTCAATTGCATTCTGTTATGTCCACGTGAAACAAAGTGTTTAAAAAGATATGAAAATCTGGGGGTGTGAACTGTCACCCCCCCCCATCCCTTAGTCTAAACATGCCTCCTGCCCCCACCCCCAGGTTGGCACTGTCGTCCTAGGCTATCTCCTGGCTGTCATCTTCAAGTGGACACCCGCCACGGAGAGCTACCTCCGTACTGCCTCTGTGCCTGTGTGGACCATCCTGCTCCTCTTCTTGGGTGAGTCTGGGGCTGTAGCAGTGAAATCTTCGGCCGTCTTGCAGTTTAAGTTTGAATCTTTCGGGTGCAGAATCTTCCCACCCTGGCTGTAACCCACAGTTTGTCTTTGGCACTTTGGAGGGGAGGGGCTGACTCTTACTGCCTCGTTTGCATGTATAATCTGTATATGGTGCCATTCTTAGCGGTTTCCATGAATAATTTAAATGTAATACTCTTACAGTTTAAGTCTCACTGCTGTGTCCCAGTTACAGTAATATTTCTGAGTTTCTCAGTACTTTCATCTTGTTTCTCTTTCCTCTTAAACAGGAAACGGCAGAATGCCTTTACAGAATATTGCCATCACTCTGTTTGTGCGTGCGCGTGGTTGGGTGTGTGAGGGGCATTAAGCAGTGTTTTAAGCTGTATTGTGAGCTGATCTGAGCTGGCAGTGTCAAACGTCTCCATTACAGCCAACAAAGGCTTAGCTTGCTTTATAAACCTGTAACATTTGTCCAGATGCGCTGTGCTGCTCGATTCGCGGTTTGAAAGCGGAAGGTACGCTGCACTGGAGGGTGGCAGTTTACAGGAAGTGTGTGGTCATGTGATCGCCCGCCCTTCCTGTCTCCCTGTCCAGTGTCACTGACGGGTAGCTGGAGAGTGCCAGTCTTCGTCACGGTGGTCGTCCTGCTGGCTGTCGGCTCTCAGCAGGAGACACCCAGAGTCTCGGGAAAGGGTGAGTGGCTCCGGAGCGAGTCCGCCGTCGTCCCGGCCATGCAGACGTGGGGCTCCTGTGGTGCTTTGGCTCTGCTCCGCTTGTGTGGTTAGACGCCCCCCCCCCCTCCGCTTAGGACCCCCTCGTAGGACCTCTCTCTCTGCTTCAGGTGAGCTGCCCGGCCAGGTGCTGTCCTTCGCTGCCAACACCATCCTCACGGCGATCTCCTGCAGCCACCTGAGACTCGGCCGCGCGGAAGAGGAGGACGGCCGTCCTACGCCTCCCAGCAATGGCAAGTCCGGGATACAGGCAGCCGGGGGGGTTTAGGGAGCAAGCGTTCACCTGTCATGTGCGTCCGCGCAGCGCTGCGCATGCCAGCCCCCTGCATGCCCTGCCGTTTGCGTGTGGGTCCGTGTCCGGATAACATGTAAGGTATCTACATAACTTTGGTTGACATCGCATGGTGTTTTGCATGCCTGGAATACGGAGCCCCGCAACACTGCTATAGGTGCTGCAGATGGCGTGCTGGTTGAGGTGCCGAATCGGCGTTCCAGGGATGGGACTCTGGTATTGTACCCATGTGTAAAGTAATAAATCATGGTGACTTTCCATTTGTATTAACAGAGATAGATCTGTAATTAGTTGAATCGTGTTACTTAATGGTCTGGAGATTAGCAGGTAAATGGGCACGGATCTCTGCTTCCAGTTGGTAACCGGCTTGCCATCTCCCTCGCAGACTCCATGGACCCCCCCGGCTCGGAGCCGGGCCGCCGGGTGCCGCCGGAGCTGCGGACGCTGTCGCACCGGAAGGCCAGCGACATTTACTTTGTCTTGCTGGGATGGGCCATAGTGCTGGTGCAGATCTGGATGAACCTGTGGATCCTACAGCTACTGCCCATTCCAGTGGCTGGTAATGGGCTTAGCCCCCCACTTACATGCGCACACACTCCCCTAGAGGGCACTGTTTTATCTCGCGTAAGGAAATGAGAAACACTATTTTATTTTAATTTTTCATGCCTGTATTTGTGCCTTTGTGCCTGGTTACCACAGTCAAGGTTTGTTGATCTTTGTAATAGTAAAATTACAGAATCGCAGTAGTTTGATTTTGTGTGTGTGTCTGTGTCCTCAGTGTGGGTCCTGAAGAAGCTGGCGGTTCGTTTCGGCCTGATGGCCTTCGCAGAGCGCACCTTAGCGCCGTGGTGGGCGGCCACCTCACGGTTCCTCCAGGAGAGACAGGACGTTCTGCTCCCGGGACCCATAAAAGGCTTGGTCCACTTCCTGCTCCGAGTCGACACCAAGGTAAGGCAACCAGCCCAGTCCTCCGGTGGAAGAAATGCACATTACACTGTGTGCAACTGGATCCAGTTCAGATTTGAGGTTGAGCAGTATTACAGTGATGTTGGTTTTACTGGCCCAGTATCCCCGGCAGATGCGGTTCAGGTTGAACGGGTATGCCATTTCCTGATTGGGTGTAAAGTCAGTCTTTGTTTTTATTTGGTCGTTTATCCCTGATGCATGCGCTGCAATGGCTGCCCTGTGTTTAATGCACAGCAGAGCATGCCGGTGTGTGTCTGCTCCCTGAACGAGTCTCTGAGGGGGCTGGGGTCTCTGAGGGGGCTGGGGTCGGGGTTTGGTGTGTCAGTCCTGGTGGGGGTAGGTGGATGACGCCAAGTTTCCTCAGCATTTTAACATCTACTCTGGGCTTCAACATATGTTCAAGTGACCTTTTAGAATGGACCTCATGTCCACCCGGTGGTTTCTGCTGCTTGAAGAACACTTTGCGTGCAGCACCTATAACCCTTAAACACTCTCCTCTGTAAAGGTACCGCACATTTCAGGGTCTCGCTCCATTTTCGGACGGGCTTTGCACAGGTAGGCCTGAACGGGGACGGTAGGCTGTCCAGCAGACACGGCTGGGTTCTCTGTTTTTCTCACATTCAACAAAATGCCTGGTTTCTTCTCGAGGTCCGCGGGACACCAAAGGATTCCGCCACAGGCCAAAACGTTTCCTTTCGTCCTTTTTTCAGCATCACGTCATCTGTTGCTCTAAATTGGAACAATTTTCACCAATTAATTATCACCATCTTACAGCTTAGCCCTTTTAGCTGTTTGCACATTAGCCTTCTAGAACGTTCTGGAAGTTTCTTTTTGCCGGACATCGACGTCCATTTCGTTGGGTAAAAAATGAACACTTTCTGCGTTGTAGTTTGACTTTTGACTTTGGTTTTTGAATCTGTCATTATTTTTGCTCCGACCTGCTTCTGGAGTGTAGGTAACCCCCCCGGGGAAGGGGGGGTGCAGGACCTGCACAGCCTCACCTGAGGTCATGTGATGTTTGCTTCTCACCTGCACTCATGTTTGTTCTCTCCAATAATTCCCCACTGTCTTCACGTCTTCCTCCTGAAAGCTGTGGCAGTGGCTTAACAAGCAGGTAATGGCACAGTGGCTGCGGCCTGTCGTGACTGAGAGGGCGTGAGAGGTAGTGAGAGGGCGTGCGTGTTCCCGTGTGCGCACCGCTGGAAGCTTGGCCTGAAGCTGTGTCACCCGCTCGCTCTCAGACTGAAACCTTGGGCTTCCCGCTTTCTCCTCCAGCGCCGTACTTTGTCGAGTCGGCTATTGAAGGTTCGCCCCCCTGCAAGTGAGAGAACAGGCTAAATCTGTCCTGCTGACGTAAGCCGAGTGTTTCACGTTTTATTCGATTGGCAAGAAATAATCATAGCAATGATCTGGAGAAATAAACTGCTCCAAAGGGACGGATAGGTCGATGACCCCAGGCTCTCGCATGTATTGCCGTTCATCCGTGAGTCCAGCCAGTCTTAGCGGCTGTTCCTCTCTGTCCCATGAGCTGATAGGCTGCTGAACGTCAGAACCTTCCATAGCTGCTGCTTCTGTGTTGCAGCTGTTGGGCTTGGGTGTGTGTGCATGAAGAGTGGGGGCGCCCTTCGGCCTGCTGTGATTTGTGGGGGGGCACGGCCCTAGGTTGAAGGGGGTCCCTGCTGTGTGAACCTTTCCTCTTCTGTTTTCCTGTATGCCATTTGGATTGGGTCCACAGCGGCATGTTTGTCCGAAGTTTCTGCTGTCAGGGGTGATGTTCTTCTGTTCTTCAGCCATCTGTTTGTGAATGATTGAAGTAACTTGGGTATATAATCCAGACTGACTCTGGTAAAGTGACTCGGTAATACAGGTCAGATGCAGTCCAATAACATGACTCTGTAATATAACCCAGAATGACTCTGGTAAAGTGACTCAGTGATACAGGTCAGATGCAGTCCAATAACGTGACTCTGTAATATAACCCAGAATGACTCTGGTAAAGTGACTCGGTAATACAGGTCAGATGCAGTCCAATAACGTGACTCTGTAATATAACCCAGACTGACTCTGGTAAAGTGACTCGGTAATACGGGTCAGATGCAGTCCAATAACGTGACTGTAATATAACCCAGACTGACTCTGGTAAAGTGACTCGGTAATACGGGTCAGATCCAGTCCAATAACGTGACTGTAATATAAACCAGACTGACTCTGGTAAAGTGACTCGGTAATACAGGTCAGATGCAGTCCAATAACGTGACTCTGTAATATAACCCAGACTGACTCTGGTAAAGTGACTCAGTGATACAGCCCAGATGAACTCAAGTGATGGTCCCTTTTAACAGCCTTTTTTAGACCATGTGTCGTGCTTTGAATTAATAATAATCCATTCTAATACTTCTAGAAACTAATATCCCTAATTGTGTGCTCCAGTGGGGCCATTAATTGAGTTAAGTTTTGCTGTGACCCTCTCGCAGTGTAAATTCATGATGCCACGTTGACTGAAGGCGCATTACGTGACAAGCACCAGACCTATGATGGGCTGCTGGTCCCCGCTGAGCTCCTGAGGGATAGACACTGACAGTGTCTTGTGCAGCTGTACAGGAAAACAACAGGAGTTTACAATCTACTGCTAACTTCTCCGTGGTTACGGTGCCGATAACCAGCTGACACCGGCCGTGGCGGTCGACGTGCCCGGAGACCCGTCATGTGTCTGGGAGCCATAGAGAAACCTGGTTTGATGAAATCATCTTCCATCTAGTAGGATAATGTCTGTTTTTGGAAAATTCTTTACTGCAACAGGAGGAGGGGGGGATTTTTGACAGCCTTTAAACAAACTGTGGTCGTCGTGGAAACGTCCCCTGGACCGCTCTGGGAAGATGGGATGCAGGTTTCTCTATGTGTCCTGCCACGGATGTGTGTTTGGATTGTGTGGCTCTATGTGGCAGATGACAGCTTACCTCTCTCTCTTTGCCCCTCCCTCCTGCCCACGGGGGTGCGGCTCTCTCTCCCTCAGATGATCATATGGCTGGAACAGTCTCTCGACAAGCTGATCAGCATCTTCATTATCTTCCTGCTGGTGACGGGCACGCTGCTGATGGCCCTGCTCCTCACTGCCATGGTAACCGTCTGCCACGCCCCCCCTCAGCGCTCCCGTACGCCTTTCCGAGACGCCCGGTCAGCATTGCTTTCAGGCAAAGCACGCGTTTGTCTTACACACAGTTAAGGGAAATGTTATTAGGTTATTCAAGTAGTAAGATGAATTGCTAAAAATAGAAGTGCTCTGTGCGGTGAGCTTTCAGGAGTACGGCTACCCGGTGGGAGATTTCATATTAATATATACATGACATCAAATATGATAATAAATGCATCGCGCTGTGTTAGCTTTGTACATTTACTTTTCTCATTATTTATTTAGCTGCTGCTTTTAGCGATGCACAAGCAAGACAAATATCAGATTGCAGGCGGATGGCCGTTAAGGAGCCAACCGAGCTGCCAGTGAGTTAACACTGGGGTAGGAGCTGTACAGTGTGTGACAAACAAATCAAGAGCAGAGGAAGGGAGCTATTCAAATCACACAGGTGCAAATAAGGGCATGCAGGGCCAAAGGTGCACTTTGCCTGCCATTTTCATATTTAGATACGTTGGCAGACGTCATCCAGTGTGTAATCTGCAGTTTTGGGCTGCCTTTGTGATGATAAATTCTCGCCTTGGAAAAATCCTCCTTTGAATTTTGGGGGTGGCAGTTTCTCATTTGATTGGGGTCTGGCCTGTGGTGTCCTCCTGCTCCCCAGGTCCACCACGAGAGCGTTCACATCATTGAGGTGACCAGCAACCTGATCAACGAGACTCTCTCCAACCACCCTGAGTGGGCCAGGTAAGTCAGTGGATTTGGTGAATGCATGTGTCTCCTATTACTACAAAGAATGTCAGCCGTTAAGAGACCCCAGATGGTGTTTTTCTTCATTCTGTGATGAACCTCACAGAACATTGTCACCATTGTCCTGCACTGGCTGTACTCGCCTCCAGTGTGCGCCACTCTTTCCCCTTTAAGAATTTACTTAATACTTCTTGATACTTCTCTTCTACACAAAGTTGGCTCCCCGAAGCCCAGGTTGTCCAGAAAGCCCTCAACTCTGCTGCCACCAACGTGTACCAACATGGCAGAGAGTGGATAACAAATAAGGTGAGGGGCGGAGTCACGGTTTCTGCTTACCCTCAGATTTATCCGTCCTGCTGGCTGCAGCCCGGTTTCCTGTATGTGCTGGCATACCAGAACTACAAGCCTGAGATCTGAGTTCCTGTACCTGCTGGCATACCTGGCATACAAGCCTGAGATCTGAGTTCCTGTACCTGCTGGCATACCTGGCATACAAGCCTGAGATCTGAGTTCCTGTACCTGCTGGCATACCTGGCATACAAGCCTGAGATCTGAGTTCCTGTACGCGCTGGCATTCCTGGCATACAAGCCTGAGATCTAAGCTGTGCTGCTGCTCCGTACCCATAAGACATATGGAATGTTAATTGCATTTTTTCCCCGGGTGCATTGGAGAAGCTGGTTGTGGTTACTGTGGTTTATTTGGACTGGATGCCCAGTGGGGTTGTAGAGATGCCACCCTGATGCAGCCTCTCTTTCGCTCTGCAGCTGCACAAAATGCTCGGTGATAAAGTGAACAACACAGCTGTCATAGAGAAGCAGGTCCTGGAGCTTTGGGACCGACTGTACCACTCCTGGTTTGTCAAGGTGAGCCCCTTTTTAAAATGGGATGGTCCTGGGGCTGTGGCTGGGTGGGCTTCTGGCACTGGGGCATCCCGTGCTGACAGTCTCGTGTCTTTCAGAACGTGACCCAAACGGGGCGGCATCGCGGGCACAAGACGCACCTCCACCGGCAGAACAGCTGGTTGGGAGACATCCTGGACTGGCAGGACATCGCTTCCTTCGTGCAGGAGAACATCGAGACCCTGCTCTCCGTGAGTGCATCACCCTCGGGCTCCTCACCTGCACCTCCGAGCTGTCTGCACCCTCCACCGTCACCCCGCCCATCTAACCCCACCCCCATAACAAGAACCGTTGGCAGAATAGTTGTTTCCCGTAAGCACGAGTCAAGGAGCCACTATATACTGTATGTGTGACTGTGTAATTCACACTGAAAATAAGATGTAAGAGGAGAGAGAGAAGCTCCCTCGAGGATTAATCCCTAATTACCCGTGTGGAAGCCTTCAGTTCTGTGCTCTGGTGTGGTTCCCTTCCGCTGCCCAGCTGGTCACTGGCACTGCGGTCTGGCCGCCGCTGGCATGTCAGCGACTTGCAGCAGCAGCCAAATGAAAATGAGTGGGATCGTGCCCCTCAGGGCTCTGTTTGCGAGCTCCATTGTCCTGGAGCAGCGTGACGCCGTGTTTGGACGTGTCGCCCTGCGTTCTGCGCCGTTTCCCATTGGCTCTTAGCACGCCGGGACCAGATGGTCAGGAGAATTCTGGGATGCGGTCCCAGATGCATGGCCCCACCGGTGGGCCGCGCAATTAACCGAAGTCATCCTGTCACAAACGTGGCCGCCCGCCCGCCCGCCCGTCGAGGGGTGACATCACACCGCAGTGCATGCTGGGTGACGAGGCGCCCACTCCCTTATTCTCGCAGATCGTGGAGTCGCTGTGGGTGGTGATGAGCCGCAATGTGGGCCTGCTGATCTCCACCACCACCACGCTGCTGACGGTGCTGATCCACAGCGGCACGGCGCTGCTCAACTTCGCCCTGTCACTGGTGAGCCTGTCACCCCTGCTACCTGATTTACCATGACTCTTATTTCCATAAGGCAGGGAACATTCTAGAAGGGATCAGCCAATTGGAGGCAAGACACACCACACACACACAAAGCATAAACCAAACTCCCCAACTGAACTGAGAACACACCATTTTCACTCACAAACAAGACTGGGACAAGAATTGAACCCACAGCCATGTCTGTGTAAGCCCACCTTCAACATCCAAAACATGTCAGAGAACAGTGTGTGATATTTTTGTGTTCATTATCTACTTATTTGGCTACTAGAACCACCTCCTTTGCTGCCCAGAAACATGACTCTTAATTGATGACTTCCATATAAATTAGTGTTATTATTTGCCTCAGACAGGGAATGCATTTGTTTCTGGGTCAGCCCCACCGCCGCAGACACTGACATCTTTAGCACGACGCCTTGAATGGTGAATCTTCTTCAAAGTCTGCCGACACACTGCATAGGTGAAGCTCCACCCACAGACATAGATCTGGCAAACCTGCTTACCTTGAGAGAAATTACACATTGAGCTGAGTTTTAATTAAGATTTTTCGGTGGGAAGAGTTTGTAGGGGGGCTAGAGATTGTAGAGGCCGTGGGGGGGTGTTGGAGGGGTAGAGATTTGGGGGGAGGGGTGACAGGGCTATCTGGACAGTCCACTGTCGTCATCATGACTGCATCCAGTTCTCCTTCCTTTAGCATAATCAGCACTGCTTGTCTTTACCTAATTTCTGTGTGGTTGAATTAATTGTACCTTGCTGAAGTCTTGCTTCACAAAATTCACCTTGAATTAGCAGATCATACAAACTGTAATGAACATAAAAATAAAAAGCCATTATTAGCACACAAACATGACCTCTAGGTGGCGTGCTTCTGCGGTGCCAGGCTGACGTGTGTGGGGGCCGGACAACATCCAGGAAGGTCACTGACGCGGAGGGTGTTCGTTTGTGAAGGAACGGTGTCCTGATCTCCTGGCATTTGTCACGTTTTCTCACAGTGTAAACGGCTCCCTACCTGCTGGGGGTCATGACCTCTTTTTGTAGAAGAAGCATTTTTTTGTTGAATGTTGCACAGTCATTTTTTGCAGCCAAGAGACTGAAGTGCAGCTAGAAACCCAGTATGGAAGGAGGGGGGGGTCCTCTGGTGGTTTGCGGCTGGATGGACGATCCCAGGAGAGCCTCTCCCATCCTTCATATCTTCTCTTGCCAGGTGATATTCCTCACCACCCTCTTCTACCTGCTGAGCTCCAGTGGTGAATATTACAAGCCTGTCAAGTGGGTGATCAGTCTCACCCCCCTGTCTCAGTCCGGACCCTCGTCCAACATCATCGGCCAGTCGGTGGAGGAGGCCATCAGGTCAGCGGGAGAGGGGCGTCCATACAAATTCACACGCACCTACACGCACATGTTTGTATTCATATCTTTGTGGGGACCATCCATTCGTTTCTATGGGAAAACCTCTAATCCCAACAGTGATGACCTTAGCTTCTATCCAGCCCAAACCTTAACCAAACAAAAATAAGAAACAAAATACAAGACTTTTGGCTGTTTTAGGTTTTTAAATGCAGTCACAATTTTTTATACAATTGAGTTTCCTCTGTCAAAGAGGTTTTTATCACAGATGTCCTCACAATATAATATATAATATAATATACATTACCACACACATGTGGAGTCTGTCTGTATATGTGTGTGTGTGTGTGTGTGTGTGTGTCCTCCTGCCAGCTGTGTGACGCTGGTGACATGGCTTTGCAAATGCTCTTCAGAATGCTGGAACCCCCTTACATACATCCCTGTAAATGTGTGTGTTGACTGGTAGCTAAGCAACATGTAACCAGGATCCTGACGCCTGCTTTGGTGAAGCACACTGCACACTGCAGGAGTTCAGCACAGATGTTTTCTGAGTAGTGACATTCCTCTGAAGTGCTTAAGAATCAGCGAGGGAAAACCTAAAATACCTGGCTAGTCATAGTTAATACAGGCAGGAACATCACTGATACGGATGCCTCTGGTTTGTTCTCCTACCACCCTGTGGAGGGCGCCCTCACTGCTCTTGGTACCAGACTGAGCCTGTATGCCTGTCCAGGACTGCTGCCTTTTCAGGGGGGCGACTTACAGGCTGCGTGCTAAAGTAAAAGTTCAATGCTGGTCCAAGTCAGCTTCCAAATGCCACGTCCCAAAATGCACCCAGCCACACTGGAGCCCTTGTGTTCCCAGACTTGTGTCTGAATGCTTAACTAATCACTTTTTAGAAGTCAGTTAACAGGCACAAAGTAAACCGGGAATAAGATACCAGTGTGTGATTCCAATGGAGTTCATGTAGCCTCTGTAGACTGTGATGCTGTGGATGGTACATTCCAGTGGAGTTGTTGTAATGTTCAGGCAAAACCTTTCCCTTAATGGCTGGCTGTAAGTGTTGCAGTGAGGCAGTGTTTCCCAGTTTCCAATGAGCATCATGTTCATGTACACACATGCCTCTCCTCCCAGGGGTGTTTTTGACGCCTCGCTCAAGATGGCCGCCTTCTACGGCCTCTACACGTGGCTGACCCATACCATCTTTGGCATCAACATCGTCTTCATCCCCTCTGGTGAGTCCCGAGGTAGACATGCACATATGAGTGTGATGGGATGTGAATCAACACCCCAGGATCCATTTGATCCCTCACACCCAAGTAACACTGCATTTGCTGGACACTGCGGTTAATGGCAACGCGATTGCACAGTGGTGGACTCTGGGATCTGGTCGCTTACTGCATGTGACAATACAAGCAGGAGTATGTAGAGCACAAAAAAAATGCTATGTGATGCACATGGAAGTATGGTCGTTGCCAAGACGCTACTCAGGCGCAGCTCGAGAGCCCGGATGGCGGTCCACTATTCAGATGGAGCTCGACAGCCGGCATCGCGGCCCGCTACTCAGGCGGAGCTCGAGAGCCGACATCGGCCCGCTACTCAGGCGGAGCTCGACAGCCGGCATCGGCCCGCTACTCAGGCGGAGCTCGAGAGCCGACATCGGCCCGCTATTCAGGTGGAGCTCGAGAGCCGGCACGGCGGTCCGCTACTCAGGCGGAGCTCAAGAGGTGGGATCAATGTTACTGATGGGGAGAGGAGAGCCAGGATGCACAGGGTGGGCGTCGTCTCCTCCATCTCTCTGTCGATTTCTTCCTGCCTACAAATACCCAGACTTGCTGACTATTTCTCCATCTGAGGGTTTTAGTGGGAGAGGGTTTGACCCAGGTGTTCCTGGATCAGGCACTCGGACACCTCCATCTGGCGGAAAATACACTGGGAGACTTTAACCGTGAAAGCACCCCACCCAGCAGGTCCGCAGTCTGAGGCTGGCTCTGGCCTGGCGGCGTGCCATGGTCACCATGGTGATCCCTCTCCTCAGCACCTGATGTGCACACTTGTTCCTGCACTGCAGAACAGTACAGTGCTGTGGTGTGTGCGAATGCCATCAGCTTACTGTCCTGAGGGGGCCTGGCCCACCTGGCTGCACATATTGGGCAGCGCTGCCTGCCGTGCTGGACCTGTGGCTGGCGCAGGGGGAGGGCGTGATGGCCATCCTGCTGCTGCCCTCAAATGGCTGATCCAGGGCAAAGATCTTGCCGCCTCCTCATCCTGCCTGGGGGGTGGCAGGGGACGGGGGAGAATCTCCTGCGGTAATCACATAGATAAATTCAAGCTTTACGTTTCCCATTTTTGACTAATTGGACCCCCCCCCCCCCCACCTACCTAGGATGGGGTGTTGAAATTTTTCTTTATCCACACAGTCATATCCCCAGGCTGTCTGTCATGCAGGGTGAAATTCAGCATTTCAGCACATCCTGTGCAACTGGAATGATATTCCTACAGAAGCCAAACAGCATTTTACATCTTAATTTCATAATTAAACTTATTAAACTGATGCTTGCAGAAAATTTTGCCATTTTTTCCTCAGATTTTTTCTATCCTGTATTTTGGAACATGTATCTCAGAATTTTATTCAGTGTGGTCCCAGCCCAAAATGCCTCCCACCTTCCTAAAATAACAGCTTGCTTTACAAGTACCCTGGAGCAAAGGCACTTCTGATCAGATGGTCTCCCAGTAGGGGGCGCATTTCCATCCACAGCAGACGTCATTCTGGGCCCAGAGTTCTTGGCGATATGCCCTGACGCTGAACCTTGTCCCATTCCATCTCTGCCTCCTGCCCGCAGAGCCACTTCCCCACATCAATTGTCGGGTCTCTGGGAGTGGCTGTGCTCAAACCCTGGGCCTGAGGATGGGGCCTGGATCTGCCGTCGTGCCGTGTGCCTTTGCCTGAAGGCGCCGGTCTGCTGGAGCTCGGGGAGACCCACTACCCATCTGTCACGAGTCAGACATCATGTATGCTGGCCCAGAGATCTCTGCTGTGTGAGTGGAACCATTGGCGCTTGGAGCAGTAGCATCTACAGGAATGCCAACAGCTCCTGCATGGACCTGCAGGTCCTTTGCGCAGGGCTGGTCTCCTGCTTTTTAGCGTGTTTGCCTGCAGATCGATGTTCTCCCTGCGCTGCATAAATCCACAGGAATGTCACTCATAATCCTGGCTGCCGTGGTCAGGGGGGCAGCTTTCAGCTTTATACCCCCAAAATGAAAAATAGATTTCTGTTGTCCTCCCCTCTCCCCCCATGCTCATGCCACACCTCCCTCTCTCCTGGCAGCCATGGCAGCCATCCTGGGTGCGGTGCCCTTCCTGGGCACATATTGGGCAGCGCTGCCTGCCGTGCTGGACCTGTGGCTGGCGCAGGGGGAGGGCGTGATGGCCATCCTGCTGCTGCTCTGCCACCTGCTGCCCACCTACTTTGTGGACACTGCCATCTACTCTGACATCTCTGGGTGAGGGCCAGTCCACACGCCTGTGTGTGTGTGTGTGTGTGTGTGTGTGTGTGTGTGACTTTGATAAGATCACTGTCAGATTAGGCTCGGAGTTGTGTGACAATGAAGGACCAGGTTAATGCTAATGCTAACCCTTAGCATCCAGGATGGAGCCAAAAGTTTAGCAGCAGCCTTCAAAGACCAACAACATCTGACTTTGTCTAGTAGAGGGGAGGGATAGATTTGGCAGGATGACAGGAATATGATACAGGCAGAACCTCAAGAAGGACCAGGACCAGCTGTCAATAGTCCTCAGGCTAAGATTGTAGGTCCACTTTCACCAGGACATGGACCCCAAACACAATGAACCCTTGAGCATCTGAGCCCAGACTTGGTGCCACAGGAAACCCGGGGTGACTCCCAAATCACTGGACCGATGTTCTTCCAGCCTTAGAAATGCCAGAAGCTTGTTGGATGACCTTTACCGCAGTGAACCTCTGTAGAAAGTCACTTGATGTTGTCCCCCACGCAGCGGTGGGCATCCGTACCTGACCGGCCTGGCGGTGGCGGGGGGGGCATACTACCTGGGGCTGGAAGGGGCCATCATCGGACCCATTCTGCTCTGCATCCTGGTGGTGGCGTCCAACATCTACAGCGCCATGCTAATGAGCCCCAGCAGCTCGCTGCCCACGCCTGTGCAGCCCACCTGGCCCTCCGATGTCCCCCGGTGAGCTCTGCCCCCCCACCTCTCCACCTCTTTTTACTGTTTTTCTTACCATGTTGTTATTTTCTTTTCTGATCTGAGTGTTTGTGTGTGTGTCAGCTCCAAGAAGCATTTCATTTTATGGTGGAATGGGACTCTTTTTATTGGCCAATACAACAACCCCTCACACCCAATCCAGCCTGATTGGACAGACCCTCACCCGTCCAGCACTGCCCCGACACCTGACAGTTGTATCAGTTACCATCACTGCAGCAGTTAGTCATATTTGTGGTCACATGACCTGTTGCCTGGTAAGATGGTCCTCTTGGCTGGTGATCACTGTAGTTTTAATGTAGGTGAAGGAAGAGTTCACTGCGATTTGAAACTGTCCAGGCAGAATTATATATTTCTTCTAGCAACAAAGGCCCATGCCATAGGTTACAGGAATGTCAGCTGATTCCCCAAACCCACGATTCATCCCTATTCCATTCCCATTGGTGGATAAATGGTCACATGCTATATGCACTTATGTGTGATTCAGCATATTATTCCAACAGTGAAATTATTTGATCTCAGCGATGCGATAATGACGGCTACCCAGAGGCTGTGATCCTCAACTGATTATTTGACCACTTGGAAGGTTGAGAAAATGCTATTTTTATGTATTTCTTTAATGAGAACATTTCACAAGAAATCGGGCTTCCTGTAGAGGTTAATGTTGTGGACACAGTGCCTGGAACACAGTGCTCTGCTGTTCTGCGCCGCTTTCATTAGGACTGAGCGACAAAACAGGAGGATTCTGTGTCTTTATGGATACAGGGGACCTGTTTCCTGTTTCAGGCCCCTCATGGCATGAGGACATCTCGTCTGTCCTGCCCTGAAATGTGGTCGGTCAGAAAGCAGTTTGCTGTTGGACCTTGGAAAATCTGAACCATCTAGAAATATGAAACCTTTAGTTTGTTTGGACCTTAGTTTTGTCGGATCTGGATGTTAAACCCTTTGGTTTTATTTCACAGAATCAGGGCCTTGGTTCGTTACCTCTCAAGGTTACAAGAGCAGTGGCTGTAGGTTTCTACCGCAAGCCAGGGTCATCAACCATTGCTCCCCCTGCTGGTTGCCTCGGAGAAGGTGATGCTGACAGATTTACATCATCTTTCTCCCTCCTCTCTCCCCCCTTCCTCGCTGCCCCCAGGCCGTTTGTGGACTGCACTGGCCAGCAGAAGGGTACAGGTGAGTGACAGGGCGAGGCTGTCACCAGAGCGGAGGGATGACAGCATCTGGCTCTTCCCGGAAAGGAGACGGACGTCACGTTTCAGCCAGCTGGCCCTGGAGGGGATGGAGTCTGCACGTCCAGCAGTACAGCGCAAACCTTGGCTTTATTTAGCTTTAACATGCATTTCCTGCAGGACCCATACGTCCATCATCTCGGCGATAGAGAGCATACCATGTCGCTTTGTCCCCATCTGGGCCTGCAAGGGACTGAGATACCCAGCAGAAACCCCAGAGGGGGGGTAGTAATCCAATGGGAGCAGTGTGGACCTGGCAGGAGACCAGCCGAGCTTCCCAATGTCATGCTTCACGTTAGCGTTGCAGGATAAATGTCCTCAGGGGCCATGAAGAGCTAGACGGTCCTCGCTGCTGTTGTCTGGTAGAGCGGAAGGCTTCCTTCACACCGTTAATCGCCATGCCTTGACTGGTCGGTCTTGCGCAGTAGTGTTTGCTAAATGTGCCTCAGAGTGTCTGTGGAAAGGCAGGTCTCTGAAGTACCTGTAACACCTTAACACAGGTGTTTCTTAATGCTTAACAAGCGTCTACCGCCACACTCCTTCAAGGCCACGTAACAGAGCTGCTCATGGAATCCATAACCCTCAGCCGGAGTGCCGTTCAGCCCCCCCAGGCCTGGCCCCCACTTTATGATAGATGCAGGATGTGAGGACTTGCAGGAACACAGAACCCCGGCTCCTGCATATTTGAAGCCAGCTGCCGATTGGTGGAGGGGGGTCCGCGTCTCCTGGCATCGTGACTCTCATGAAGCCCCTGCTGACTCGGCAAGCTCAGCTAGGGGATCCGTCTGACCGCCATTCCCTGGGGAGCAGGAAAGCGAGTCGTTCCCTGTCCCCTTTCTCGGTTTTGTTTCCCGGGTCGTCTCCTCGGACGCCGTGTCTCCATCCTCGGCCTGCTCTAACCTCCTCGCCTCCCCCTTTCGGTGCCGTCTGCTAGCAGGTCCCAGGAACGCTGGGAAAGGCATTAATGTCACCACACAGACATGGGCTTTGCCCGCGAGCAGCCAGCCAAGCTCAGTATTCTGAAGTTGAACACGAAGTCGCACTGAGATGTAAAAGCAGAAGAGCGCCGTTCTGTATCAGAGAGGAGGAGCCAGGGTCTCCTGCCTGCTCTGCATTTCATTTCCTGCCTCTGTTATTTTTTGCTCTCCCTGTACACTGGTTTGCCCCCCAGCCTCTGATGTTGGGCTGTTGTCTGCACCCGCATTTAGATGCACCAGCTTCCCCACTGAGAATCCGTTTTTACATTTCGTATTTCGTGCAGTTTGAGTTTGCGATGTGAGGAATCGTAATGTCGGGGGGCTGCTGGAGGACCCAGACACCACGCAGTCCGAGGACCTGCCCGTTCTCTTAACGATCAAACGCCAAATTATTTGAAGATGAACTATGGCCTTCTAGCGGTTCCAAAAAATTATGGTTCCTGATCCGCGCACCGTGACTTGAACACATATCCCATAATGCACTGCACATTTCCGAGCTGTAAAACAAAGCACGCCTGCTCATCCCAGATGCCGGCGTCCTGGCACTTTCTCCCCGGCCCCCAGTTCGCCTTCTCACCGAAACTAGATGCACTTTTCGGCAGGGCTCTGGTAGGTCCTGCGCCAAATAAACGTTTAATTTCCATTCAAGCACATAAGTGGGCAGATGCAGCTGTTCTTGTGAATCTCCTTTTCAGGGTGTCAGCGTCTTCCTGGAGGGGGTGCTCTCTGCAGAATCCACTTGTTATCGCCTTAAGCGACTTGAGTTTTCTACTGAGATGCACTGACAAGATTAAATGGTTTGTGATAGAAAGCCAGACTTGTGTGTTTTATTTTTTTTAGTCTAGCATGAGGAGAATGCTCAAATTCCGCACAGAGAGCAGAGCCAATATTCGAACCCTGAAGGTGTCAGGGAACAGTGCTACCCACTGAGCCAACATATGGGGTTAAGACTCCCAACTGGAATCCCTACCCTGAATTAAAGGTGTAACTTGAGTTCCTTTAAAAAAATGTTGGACACTGAGCTATTTCCCCAGGGAATTTAGAGACCTTATTACAATCTCCAAAAAAAGAGTAATGCTCAGTGCCGATGTCATACTCCATACATGGCGACTTCGCTAAGCAAACACGCATGAGCGTCATGCTGCTCGCTGGCCGTGGACATGCACAGGAGAGAAAGGACATGCTTGTATCTCAGGCAGCACGGGGGGGGGTCACGCGCATGAAACCACACCGATCTGGGAGCCAGATCGCTTTGCTCAGTCACTCTCCAGGTGGGAACTGCTTCAGATGAGAACCCCAGATAGCGTTTCATTCCACACTCGGAATCCTCAAGGTCAATTTTCCACATTTCCTGTTCGGTCTGGAGAAGGGGGGCAGCGTGAGCGTGTGGCCACCTTCAGGTGGGGGCATCAAACTGATTCATAACACTTCCTAATAAAATGAAGACCCCGCTCCCACAAAGCATAACATTTTATTAACCTCTGTCCCACTTTCCACTGGTGTTTAATTGAATGGTTTCCATGGAAATCCTCCCGTCTCGCGCTTTTGGCTGCAGAGGGACGCTGTGAGGCGTCTCGCCTTGTGCCTTAATTGAGTTTGTAACCCGCCGCCCCCGTCCGTGTTCTCAGCTCTCGCTTCCCGTTGGCAGCTCACAGGCTCGTGCTAATAAACATTTTAATGAGCGACACGGAGTCAGAACTCATTCATTACGCTGTCGATCGCAGTCATTTCCACACCATTTAACTGCCTTCCCTGACTTTGAAAATGTTCATATAGATTCTGCGTGGGGTCCACATTCCTCACAGCAGCAGTGCCGTGCTGGAACTTCACACAACTGCACCTGCTACACTGGAGTTTATTACACACTGTTTATGCGTAGTGTGTAAATACTCCCACCCCCCACAGAGCAGCCCCCCAAATAGTAGCTTTGGTAGCTTTTACTATTTACTATTAAGTTTCTCTGCCCTTCCCCAAGAGCCCCTAGACAAGTTGTGGCGGTCGTCAATTAAAGCCACAATCCCCCCCCCCCGATTAAAGAGACATGAGAATGATAAAACCTGAGTGGTGATCTTCAAGAGGGGTCAGGAGGCGAAGCAGCCAAATATGGGAAACTATTCCTGAGCGATGACAACTGCCACGTCTGACACGGCACTCATCTTTTTCAGCAAGCACTCCGTGGGGAAGCTTCTCTGCCTGTTCATCCATGTTCCACTTCACGGTCTCCTTGCTGATACGTGCCTTACGTCACAGTGCTCGCGATCTGCGTCTCTCATGGTTACACTTAAAGTTTGTTGTGACGTAAAATCTGATGCAGTATGCATCTCCCCCGAACATCATGCCCTGCTCCGTCTTCGTGCTCGCAGACGGTCATCTCCCTTTCTGGCACGGACGCTTCATTTATCCCAAAGCTGGTGACTTTCCAGCGAGGGACAACAGCGGACCAAAAATGGGACGCCGTTCTCTGCCATGTCCGTAACGCAGGAACTCCCACACCTTTCACACTGAATTTGTCCCCAAAGCTGGCTGTTTTACGAAAGCATGTTCATAAAACAGCGGACAGCTTACGAAAGGTGTGGAGAAAGCAAGCACAACACATAATCTGGCCAGCAGGTGGCAGGTAGAGAAGCAAGACAGCACGATGACATGGGGGGTAGATACATTTAAAAAGCTTTCATTGCCTTTCCCCGCTTATGGCGCTCGCGTTGGCGTGATCCCTGAGGACAGTAGCGGTGATGACAGCCAAATGCGGGATTACACTAGCATCTCCGCCGTGGTCTGGCAGGGGAAGCGGAACGTGAGCAGGCTGAGTGAGGAACAGAGCCGAGCTTCCAGTAACAGGGTACAAACACGCCAGTATGTTCCAGCTAAAACATGTATGACTGACTCATACGCTCTGACCAAGCCGCACGTTTTGGGCTGAGCCGCTATGGTACAAGAGAGCAGTGTCGCCATGTGACGACACGTGTGCGCCGTCCTCCTGCACAACAGCACGCACAGCAGTACATGTACCCGACCGCCTCTGTCCTTGGGAGTAATCCATCTCCATGGAAACGGTCCCGGTCTCAACCCACTTCCTGTTTGCGGGATTCATTCCTGTACACAGTTTCACACAATGCAACGTTATCACGTTCCTTCCTGTGGAAGGTACATGTTCCCTCATCTGACCGCAGACACAAGCAGGACGCTGTAGGTAATGAGACTGCAGGACTGTAAACACATCCTCCACTTTATTTACTCCTCACACACTCAAACAGCTCCCCAGGACAGTGTAGTCTCTGAAGACCCCTCAGTTAGTGGAAATGACATAATACAGGTCTGTGTGAAGCAATGACCCGACAAACATATTGGCGGGCGCGGGGG
>JAABNX020007687.1:0-18773 GCA_015163995.2 Mormyrus lacerda | reverse complement strand
AATGCAACACCCGGGCTGGAATTTGGCCTCGGTGCGGGCACTGGCCCTGGTGTGAATGCAACACCCGGGCTGGAATTTGGCCTCGGTGCGGGCACTGGCCCTGGTGTGAAAGGGCTTTGAATATCTCATTCACCTGCTTGTAGCTCCACAGCTCAAAAGTCTTAGCTAGAAATCCATATAATGTGATTTTGTAGAAATAAAATAGAATACTGACATTCTAAATGGTCTCAGATTATTGGTGCTGAGTTTGTGCTGAATAAAAGCAAATGTAACACTTTGGGATAAATGTTTTTTAGATGGGTGAAATATTTAAAAATGTCAGACTACCTCAAAAGTGGCTGAGTGGCCTCAGACTCCAGAGGGTTAAACATCAGAGTCCTGATGTCAGTACAGATTGTCCACACATATTGACACCTTCTTAAGGTGCACTACACTTCCTAGCCAGCAGTATTTGGACCTATTCAGCATCTCATTCTGAAGCCAATGGTATTAACCAATGCTTTGTTTCTATAATAGCCTCTAATTTTCTGGGAAGGCTTTCCATTACGTACTGGAACATTGCTGGTGGGATTTGGCACCAGTCAGGCTGGGTGATGTTGATGGGTGATTAGGGCCATTTTGGTGAGTTTGTGGTGCTGTCCACTTTCCAGCTGATCTTGATCTCAGATGTTTCCATTTCGTGCTCCATTCAGTTGCAGTTGACCCAGGGCAGGTCTAGCAGGGCTGGTGTCCTGTGATGGTGCCCGCTGGAGACTCAGTAATATCTTCTGTATGGCTACCCATTTTGTTACCTATGTTAATTTTTGGAGACTATGTGCTTCATTGCTGAAGAATGTGTGCTTAAATATACACCTGTGTCAACAATGGGTGTGGCTTAATCAACCAATTCCTGGTTAAATACTTTTAGCTATAAATTTTCTCATGGTTCTGGTGTTAAATCCTCTCCTTTTCATTATTTCAGGTTTACATTTTCAAAATAGAGGGGTTATCTCTGGTGAAGATTTTTCAAGCTTCAGGGAAAATGGTAAGTACTAGATGTGCTGCATTGAAATTGCGCTTAGTCCTATTTATCCATGCAGCTAAACTGGACTAATCCTAGTCACAAGCCACTTATGAACCATTTAATTTTCAGACCAAACGTTTTGTCCTTCTCTTTCTGTTGATCTTTACATTTCATTTATTTTTCAGATGCTTTTATCCAGCTTGACATGCAATACCTCTTGTTCAGGAATTGTTGTGATGCTCATTTTTATGAAATTTGTAAAAATCTGATAAATTCTAGCTATTACTTTCAGCTTAGATTGAATTCAGTCCTGATTCTTATCAGTTGGGGTGCACCATTTAACTTATTATAACCTGTAATTGTAACAATGCTTCTTATACACTGTAAATATCTGCTATACGTATCTAGCAGATAGCAGGTGGGTTGGGCATGGAGTTGGGGGGGGGCATGTCTGGAGTGTAACTGACTGAATGCTCTGTTGTGACTTGACTTGGTTGCAGATGGGCTCTTACTTTGGCTCCTCATTGTGTGCAGTTGACCTGAACCAGGACGGCCTGTCGGACCTGCTGGTGGGGGCGCCCATGCACAGTGAGGTCAGGGACGAGGGCCAGGTGGCCATCTACCTGAACAGGGGCAACGTGAGTCCATTCTGCTGCTGTCACCTCCTCACACTGTACAGTCAGTGCCATCTCTTCATGATACCTGCTGATGCCCCAGACTCAGCCATGCATCCTTCCATCCATCCATCCCTTTTAAATCTGTAATACAGTAGTCCCCCCTATTCGCGGGTGACACATTCCCAGACCTACTGCAGTTAGTCAAACTGTTTTTCAAATAAAATGGATTCTGAAGTTTTACTCTCAAGAGACAATGGAAAAAAATCATGTACTGTATCAAGGGATGATGGAACAATGAAAACCATGCATTTTATATTTCAAAGGACGAAAGAACAATGGAAAAACATACTACTACACATTGTATAATTTTTTTTTCAGACCACTGTAAAATGCAGATAACTGCAATTGCAGTTACTGAAACTGCGGATATGGGGGGGACTCCTGTACTTTTGCAGTTTGAGGTTACAGTGAACCTGGAGGAAACGCCAGGCACAAGGCTATGCTCAAGTGAAGCCTTGCCTTAGCATATCCTCAACTCTGTGTTGTCAGGGGTACATGGAGGAGAATGGGGTCCTAACAGGGGACAAAGCTTACAACGGCCACTTTGGAGAGTGCATCACCCGGCTGGGTGACATCGATGATGACGGTTATCAAGGTAATCTTTTTATGCAAACCCTTGATATGCAAAATTATGCGTGGACCCAGAAAAGCAACATTTACAACCAGCGATTAGATTTTACATTGATGATTGCCTCGCCTATGGTCTTGATGACTGATTATAGCTCAATAGCAGGTTGCACCTACTATGTAGCACTTAGTGTCTTCAGGCAAATGTTGCCTTGGATTTTAAGGAATAATACACTGGAATTTCGAATGGGACTCGACTCTTGAGATTTTGAAATGAATGGTAATTATGTCCCCAACTTAGGAGATGTGACTTGTCCAGCCCATTTCCCTTGTAAGTGTGGGGCTACTCATGTTTTGTATTTTTAGGCTGCCCTAGGGACTGTTAGTAGTGCTGTTGGACTATCTTTAGGGCTGGTGATGGTGGCGTTGGACTGGGTTTCGGGCCGGTGATGGTGGCGTTGGACTGGGTATCGGGCCGGTGATGGTGGCTTCAAGGGTCGTGTTGGTAGTGTGGGACTGGTTTTATGAGCCTTTCCTAACTGCTCTTTTACTCACTAGACGTAGCAGTTGGAGCTCCCAAGCAGGATGACTACACTGGAGTAGTATACATTTACCATGGTGACAAGAATGGGATTATCAGCACTTACTCTATGGTAACCTACCCTTGGCCTTCCACACTACACTACTACATCGTGATTCTTAATTAGAAAGTCATAACCATAAATACCATAATAATTTGTTCAAACTATGATCAGTTTATTCAATGAAACATCGTATTTTCTACTGCTTTATTGTGCTGTACACTGCACTCCGTGCTCTTTCACTCCTTCTCCCTGTGCTGTCCTTGGCTCCTGTTCTGTGCTTTTTTGACTTCTGTTCCCTGTACTTTTTCCACTGTTATTCTCTGTGCTCTTACCCTGATCTTATTTGTCTTCCACTCCTGTTCTCTGAGTTCATTTCTGTTTTTTTGCTGCTGCTGTCTGTGGTGTTTCACTGCAGTTCTCTGTGCTTTCTTTCACTGCAATTCTCAGTGCTGTCTTTCACTGCCATTCTCTGTGCTATCTTCTAGAAACTGACCGGTCGCAGCATCCACCCTTCCCTACGCATGTTTGGTCAGGCAATCTCTGGTGGTGTGGACATGGACCAGAACGGTTACCCAGGTGGGGGGCCTCCAGTGGGCCTTGGGGCCAGGGTGCCCTTTCTCTTTCCAGTGGCCACATCGATCACAGTAGGATTTTAGATTCTCTATTAAACAACAGACTCCCAGTTTCCTAGTGGTCTTAGTGACTTTCTCACGGAGATCAGCCTTTAAGGATTAAAGATGTTACAGGAGACATGTGAGAAAGACCTCTTTTATGGACCTCTAAAATGGAAACACATGGAAGGTGGTATTCTGATAAAAAATTAGGAATACCCGTATTTAACGTAAAAAATGCCTTGTCTTCTTTGCCAATGAATGATGAGTGAGTGTTAGACTGTAACTTTGAATAAAAGGAGCCAATGTCAGAAGACAGGAGACAACACTTCTATCTCAAGATTTCAGACATCGTGAGATTTCTCTAGAAAGAGGCTTGATACACGACTCTGGCATTTTGTTTACTACATTCCACATGACCCCAAGACTGGTGATGGAACAGTTTGAACCAGAACAGTTAGATATGCTGACGCTGTTGAAGAGGTTGTCGCCTCTGAGATCATTGGCTTGTGCTTCTGGGTTGCAGATGTGACGGTTGGGGCCTTCATGTCTGACAGCGTGGTGTTACTGAGGTGAATGGAGACCCGTCTCTCATCGCTTTACTCACTATGCATGTTGCTGCACACAGTCACGCTGACAGCCTTAATACGTTCATGTGGGGGCCACAGGTACACTTTCAGCACATCGTGTCTTTTTCATCCCTGGTTTACCCTCCCTAGGTAACTTGAATACTAATTTTGGATCAGTATGGGCCTCACATATACTGTAGGTAATGAGTGAGGTTTCGAGGAAAAAGAATATTCTAGTCAAACTATTTCTGTGTTGTTCTTTGGCTAAATAAATCCCGGAAGTTTATGTGAAGATTTGCCCATAGTCTGCAGACCTGTTCAGAGCTCATACTGAAAACCCATCTGAGAGTGGAGTGTCAGTTTTAGTTTGGACATGGATTGAATGTGCTCTGTGACTGTCCTGTCACAGTTTGTGTGCCCCTTGGGACGGAGTGGTTTAATCACCGGAACCTGAAAGTCACATTATAATTTCTAATTGCCCTAGTTTTTTAACTTCAGTGCTACAAGAGTATGTATAGAAAATACAGTGTGATTCCATTCCGTTAGACAACATCAGGAAAACTGTAGTGGGTTTGGCTGCAACACACTGTCGCCTCCTCCAGGTCAAGGCCTGTTATCACTGTGGATGTGTCCATACTTCTGCCCCCGTCCATCAACATCACAGCACCGTCGTGCCATGATGGCCCTCAGCACCTGAATTGCCTCAACGTCACCCTGTGCCTGAGCTTTCGAGGGCGGCAGGTACCAGGCCGCATTGGTGAGTGTATGTTGCCCGTCAGTGTTTTTTTGTACTTATTTTTATGTATGTGTGTTTATTTGGATCTTTTGTATGCGTGTTTGCATGTTTCTGTTTTCTGTGTTTCTCTTTTCAGTCTGTGGCATGTGGCAGAAGGCATGTAATGAACACGTATGTGCTGTCAGGGGTGTGTACAGTAACACAGGCAGCATGTAGCGGGGCGTGTTATATGAAAGGAAAGTGGGAATAAGGGCTCTCTGTCTGTGGCACCCTGGGTTTGGCTCTGCCTCTGGAAAGAAAGCACCTTGTGCTGAGAGACCCACCCTTCCTCCAGCGGGGGAGGAGGGCTGCTGAGGTCATAGCTACCTTCCACAGACAGGGTCCATCTGGTGAATGCAGCCCCATCCTGTTTTATACACTGTTGTTGACCTTATTGAGATTGTTTGCCGAATGTAAATGCTGGTTCAAGGAATGACGTAACAGGCCCCTATGGGTGGAGCAAAAGCCAGCCAGCCGCAGGTGCTCCAGCACTGTTGCTGAGATTAGGTGCATGATACTGCAGCGTAGCACTGGACGTGAACAAGGATGCTGCATCAGCACAAACACTAAAACACGCATATACAGTCTAATGGAATGAGTCACAGTTACAAACTGTGCTACAGAGTCACAGCAACATGCTGTGTTTCAGAATGATTCCAAGTGATATATCATAAGGTCATACTGTGTAGCAAAAGTATAAATTGTGTTACAGTACAAGTCAAAGTGACAAACAGAATCACAATGATGTACTGTGTAACAAAATGACTCACAGTGATAATCACTTAGGAATACACAGTGTAACAATCCCAGTGATGCACTGTGTAACAAAGGCTTTCAGTGACAGTGTAACGTAATAATTCCCAGTCTTACGCAGAATGATAAACACACATTGGTAAATTCATTGTCCAAACTTGGACAAAAGCCAAGCTCCACATCTCTGCGAGAGCGAGGGCTCAACCTTTCATCTGTCAGCTGTAAATTTGCAGTGGGGGCAGGCTTAGAAAGCCAGAGCCACACTTTATCTCCTGATCGAGCTGTCATCCTTTGCATGGACCACCTCAACCTTGTCTCCCAGCGCTGTGCCTCTGGGAATAAGGGCTCTCTGTCTGTGGCATGTGGCAGAAGGCATGTAATGAACACGGATGTGCTGTTAAGGGCGCGTGCAGTAACACAGGCAGCATGTAGCAGGGCGTGTTATGTGAAACGAAAGTTACTCTGACACCATTTTAGAAGATGGCTTGTTTCCTGAAAAGAAGCACTCTGTCCTACTCTGGGTATTAATATTTAGTTTAGTCATGTTATTTTATGAGGGGGAGGATGGCAAAAAGTGAAAATGACCTTTCACCTTTAAAATCCCCCCAGGCTTAATTTATATCTGATTTGTGATGCGCTGGGGAAGTGGGAGTCACATTCCATAAGTGCCTGACTCCCATGAAGAAGGCCTCCCTTCAGTGAGGAGACGTGGGCCTGCAGTGTCCGAAGGCCTCCCTTCAGTGAGGAGACGTGGGCCTGCAGTGTCCGCGCTTATTAGCTGCTTTGTATTCCCATGTGTCCAGGGAACGTTCCTCTTTGGAAGACAGTTCTATTCGTTTTGCCAGAAAACCTCTTAAGGGAACTTACACTGCTGATGCACGGGTCTTCTCTCTGTCCCACACGATGCAGAGTTGCTGTACAACTTGACGGCCGACGTGGAGAAGCGGAGGAGAAGTCAGCCCACGAGAGTGTTGTTTGCACTTAATGGGGAGCTGATTGGAGCTGTGAGTGAGACGGTGCAGTTGAGCATCAAGCGCGAGGTGTGTCAGCCTTACGTGGCCTACGTCAAGGTGAGTCCCTCCTGCGTCCATAATGGCCCAGCCATTCTCAGCTAATGCTTCTTTTAGGCCTACGTCAAGGTGAGTCCCTCCTGCGTCCATAATGGCCCAGCCATTCTCAGCTAATGCTTCTTTTAGGCCTACGTCAAGGTGAGTCCCTCCTGCGTCCATAATGGCCCAGCCATTCTCAGCTAATGCTTCTTTTATTGCGTTCTACCATTCTGCTGAAGTATCCTGTGCAAAGCCCGTGAAGAATCTATAAAGCATTAAGAGAGTATGAGTTTTTTTTTCTATTGATGTTCTTCCCACTAATGTTTCGTAGTGCAAAAAAACAGTAGCTTTGACCAGGTTTTTTCAGTTACATGATATTTTCTAATTTACTTATTATATGTGCTTAGATATGTAGGTCATACAAAGACATGGCAAATGGCATGTCAGACAGGTGCCGTCACAAAGACGTTTTCATCTCAGACCCTGCTGGCTTCTGAAGTAGAGCAGTATGCCTGGGAGTAGGAGTATTAGAATCCTGCATTTTCATGTGTAGCTTACTGATCCCTATCTAGGTTCTATAACAGAGTTAGTATTTGCCACTGTGTTCGAAAGAGGGAGTCTCACATAACCCAAGCGGCACTTAGGGGACCTCAGACCACCCATTTTGACGGCTCTTGGCCCACAGTTAGTGGGATGGGGCCGACGGCTTTTTGCTTTGCTTGCTGTGGGACACAGCTTGTGACACCTTCACCTCAGGCTTAAGATGAATTTCCAGAACACCGACACGCTCATAGTTTACTGATGTTACAGAACTTGGCTTCAGTAAAAAATTGTAATGTTTTGCATTTGGGTTTTTTTAGTGAACATAAAGTTTTGTTTAACAGGGTTATTTCCACAGATCATTAACAAGCATTTTTGTCATGCTGTACTTTTTGTGTCTGTGTACATCCAAGGTCCTGTGCAGTGTCTGCTGTCTTTGTTCATAATCGTTCATGTCTGTGTCATACTCCACAGACATGTCCTGTGATTGTTTTTTGAGTCATCTAGCTCTCACCCTAACCGTGCCTGAACATGGTCGGATTTTTTAGCTGCCTAGTTTGAGGTCCTGCTCAGCAAGCCCAGACCCAATCATTAGCCGGTCGTCCTTTAAATTAGATGTTTGTGGTTTTGCATGTCTGGGTGGAAAATTGTAGAGGGGGCATCACAAGTGGTGTGGCCTTTCTGCAGCTTAGACAGGCTGCAGGCCCACACCGCGATGTACTGTTATTTACCATAGGACAAGGAGCTACAAGGATGCTCTGACATCCGAACCCTGGAGCTGAGGATCCCATGTCAAGCACAGTGACCTAAACCAGCTTCTAAATCCCAAGTGCCAGGAATATTCTAATATTCAAGATTCAAATTTTAGCATGGCTTTCTGTCATCCCGAAAACATAAGATGTTAGGGAAAGAAATTAGGTGTATCCCTAAGTGATTAGGTACTGAGGTCCCATGAACAAAAGTTTAGTTTAAAACAAACATTCACTTGTAAGAAGAAAAAGTACAGAATTATTACAAGAACACTATTTTCTTATTTTTAAAACTCTTCACCAAGTAATGTAAATTCACAATGAGTGGATTGTGTGTTTAAACCCTGGTTGGCGTGTGACTGGTGCATTATGGGAATGAATGAGAACAGAGGCCAAAGGGCCAGATTCAGGCATTAGGGCATGGTCGCTCTCTCGCTGTCTGTATGTGTGGAGCTGAGCCTGCAGGCAGGGTAACAGGAAACAGCTGTGTTCCCAACTACCACCCCCCTACCATACACAGACACACACAGACACAGATGCAGAACCATGAGCCATGAGTTCATTTTATCAGATATATCTCTCTAATGGTAAAGGTTAATGCATGTCTAACATTTTTAGAAACTATAACATATTCATAATAATGCAATTTATGTATAGAGCCCTAGAACTTTATTGATCATTATCCTTGGATTATGTCTCTCCAGAGGAAACCAATGAAAACTCGCGGCATATAAGCAGAAATCAAAGCCACAGCCATATCAGCGTGACCGCAGCGCTTGCCATCACGCCACTGTACCCCTTCTCCATTTACACTGTCTGAGGGCCAGCGATCCCTAAATGTAGCCAGTAACATTTTTAAAGAAATGTAGCATTTGTCTTCGTGGTGATGTGCCAGTGCTTTGGCAATTTTATCCATGTCAGGACAAATGCGTTCGCCTGTGTACATTTACACATACCAGAGCATGGGGACTCAATGTTTACACAGTATGGGCCCCTCTTATTTCATATACATTATGAAGTGCCAGTATTCCTAATACATTTTTAATTCATAATGGAACATTTCTTGAGCAGTTATGTGCAATGTACCGTGATCACCACAGACAGGCACTTCCTCTCCAGGGAAATGAGAACCTCGTTTCTGATTGGCTGCCCTGGGCTACAGGTCTGGTAATTGATGACTGACAGCAAACAGGCAATTTCCTAGTATTACATCTAGTGAAGGTGATTCCAGGATAAAGTTCTCCTTTGTGTCAGTGTGGGCCCGGTGTGATGGTGAGGCGCCTTCTGGAATCTGATCCAGCCTGTTAACCCCCAGCAGCTGGCCTGTATAACAGGGGATTTCAAACTGAGCTCAGTCCCATGCTGCTCTTCCTGTTTACTCTTAAGGGACACTGACTTTTATTCCTATTATAAACACAGGTTGATTTTCTTTTTTTATCTTCATTTTGTGAATGAACAGTCATCCTTGTGTTTTCTTATTGGATTTAGGAATTTAGTAACGAAACTCCCTTAAAGTAGTGAAATGCTACTGGATGAGAAGACAGAGAGCTGCCAGCTTGAATCTGCAAATACAGAAATGCTCTCTGCACTGATAGCTACAGGGCTTTATAAGGATAACTGGCCCCAGTAGTCTGATGGTGGCCTTAGTAAAATGTTTCAATGCCAAGGCAACAGAGCTCAGAACATTTAACATTATGACTTCATTTGTAGGAGAATAGCACATATATTTGTAGCTCCAGATGAGCTTAGACAGCTGGGCACTATTTGAGCTATTAAAAGCTCTGCCTTGTGCTGAATCGTCAGTGATACGGGATCGGGGGGCATGGCTGTACTGGATGGAGGGCCAGGTGTGTCGATGAGTTTCACCTGTTCCAAGTTACTGAAAATATTATAAACTGGTGTGCTGTGCTCTGTTTCAGCCAGCGACCTGGGCTCCGGTTATAGTGCCATTTTGGGAATGCACTGTTTAAATGTGTGCTTTATCTCTCGTCGTCGTCTGTTCAATTCTGAGTTGGTGTTCTGCTATGGTCTCATAAGGTTTTATCCCACACTGTGATGGAAAGGCTAATATATGGCTGGCTTAACCCATGTGTTTATAGACAAATAGTATATGAATAGAATATGACCACCGAGGGGTTAAAGGCCGTGGGTTTGACCCTGTGGGTGGGATGTGTGT
Source organism: Mormyrus lacerda (assembly GCA_015163995.2). Lineage (NCBI taxonomy): Eukaryota > Metazoa > Chordata > Actinopteri > Osteoglossiformes > Mormyridae > Mormyrus > Mormyrus lacerda. The sequence continues at coordinate 8,720 of JAABNX020007687.1, read as the reverse complement.
CTCTTTATTGTTCAGATTTCAGTCTGTTTTTGTAATAATTCTGTAATATTATAATATTCCTGGCATTTATAATTTAGAAGCTGGTTCAGTCACCATGTTGAAAATGGGATCTGGAGCTCCGGGGCCTGGTTGTCAGTGTATCACACTGAGCTCTTCATCTCATGGTAGATCTCAGAACATCGCGGTGTGGCTCTACAGCCTGTCTAAGGCGCTGAAAGGCCACATCACTTTCATCGCCCTGCTCCGCCAGCTGTCCTGTGTGACGGTCAAATACTACTGAAACGTATATTATTAGACTAGACTGAATGCATTTAGCGAAGAATTAACACCTTCACAGAAGAGTGGAGGACCTTATGTCAGGTTATGTATTTAGCTGAAATTTACTATGTAATAGATTCTGCAGAGAGGTACTTTGGTATTGGCAGGCAAACAGCCTGATGTCTGGAATGGGGATTGTTAGGCAAATGAACTGAATGACCTGACTGGCTGATCAGTTCAGCAGACGTCTTCTAGCTGGGCATGCTTTTTTGTTGGAAGTGGCCATGTATTGTGACTCTTAAGGTGATAGTTTAGCAATCACTGCAATCACTGCATATCCCTAACTTTAAAAGGTCACTGTAAGGAATTTGGCTGCTCCCCAAAACTGGACAGTTCCTCCTTGTCTGCTGAGGGTGATGTGCACCCTGCTGCAGGAAGTTTGTCAAAATGACAGAGGAGGCTTTAAGACTCTCCTGGCAGGGCTTGACGGCATCACCAAAAGCAGAGTCACTGTACAGTCCTGGCTGCAGAGAAGTAATCAGAAACGAAACTGCAAATCCATTCTTATCTGATGGCTTCCCATGCTTCCGAACTGGCACCTAAACTGGTGAGGTCCATTTTAACGCCGATGAAACGGCTCTGCTGAGCTTTAAACCCATACCTCTTTACTTGTGACTAAAGTACAACTGCCAGATAAGACTGTAGGGCTCTTTTAACATACATTCTCTACTATGTTCTTTTGGTTGGTGCTAAATGTCAGATAAATAGTCCTCACCTGGGTTACCTGAAATCTCTGTACAATGGCTGACTGACCAGAGTTCCCAAGATGACCCTTGGATTAACTGATTGAATCCATGTGACCCTCCCTCACTTAGATAAAGCTGCTAAAATGGGATGTGAGCCTCCTGTGAGCAGGACACTCCTGGTTTGTCGGAGTTTGCTGCTGGGCTGGGAGTAGAGCTTTGTCCTCAGTGTGAACCAGGGCTCTTGAGTAACACGGCGCAGCTGGATCGTGTGACGGCCTGGAACGCGATTGGGAGCAGGAATGTCTGGAATGGAGCGATCTGCCTCCCCTCTGTACCCTGTGGTTCTCAAAATGTCCTTTTCTGACGCTGACCTCTCCGTCACACATAGAATTCGTCACCCTCACCGTTTCGGACACCGTTGAAAATGTAACAGATTCGGTAGTGCAGTGGCTACCTGGCTGCCAGATGAATTCAGTGTCGAGTCAGTCTGCCCCTTCATCTGTTCCCTGTATATTAATTAGCATTTGTTGTCTCAGGTCGCTTTCCACCATTCTCAGCATGCTCATTGTCCTCCACCCTGCCCTTTATGAAGTATCTGTGAAAATTTTGTAACTTGCCACCAGTGTTACTATAAGGGTACTTGATTTTTTTCTGGGCAGAATTCCCCAGTAAAACAGCAGGATCCCTACTTGGAAACTTATTTCGTCACCAGTCACCAGCGGGATCTGTGAGCGGATTCCAATTGTTGTTGCGGTATTCCTGTGACTGCGCGGGTACCATGACCAAACCAGTGTTTCTGCTATGTTTGTGTAAGAGGCACTTATTTCTCACTTCCTGACTGGCTGCATTGCATGCGATACTTTGAGTGAACCCACCGTGGAACAGAATTGTTACAACGGCTGTTGTGCCAGCCAGTGTTTTCCGGTATGTTCTGAGAGTGCGCCCCTCTTTTGCCTTTCCCAGTTTATGATTGGCATTAACACTCTCTGAGAGGCAGGTGAAACACCTACTTGGTGTATTGGTGACCAGTGGGCAGATACCTGGGCACTTTGGGTTTTGTTGTGGGGATGTTGCACTGGCCACCATGGGAAGTAGCAACTGGGGAATGGACCGAGAAAAGCGGGAAGAGCGAAAAGCGGGAAGAGAGAAAAGCGGGAAGAGAGAAAAGCGGGAAGAGAAAAGCGGGAAGAGCGAAAAGCGGGAAGAGAGAAAAGCGGGAAGAGAAAAGCGGGAAGAGAAAAAAGCGGGAAGAGAAAAAAGCGAGAAGAGAAAAGTGATAAGTCTCCGGGCACTTTGCAATGGGTATTTCTTCATTCCAGGTCTAACGTCTTACACTAAGCCAAAGATTATGTGGGGGTACAAGGGCAACCGTAGTGGGCTGGATGTAAATGTTAAACATTTGCAAAATGCAGTGATGCTTCTAGATTTAGACCGACAGCACTGGACAGAATTCAAAGTTGAAGTAAAATACAGCCAGTACAGAGTGAGGTCCGCATCTTCCCATCCGTTTTCATAATTAGGTCCCAGTCTAAAAGTTTGACTTAAAATAAACACTTTTGAAAACCCAGGGGATCCTTTTTTCCAAACATGTTCCAGTATTAAACCCTGTAAGTTATGAGCAAGACCTGGTGAATCATGCTGGGCTTATGTGCGTGCGTGCATATGTGCAGCCATTGGGGAAGGAAGCATTGGGGATGTAGCTTGTGCTACACTAACAGGAACACTATTCCATACTCTGCTTGGCTGTTCCCAGAGCAGAAAAGGGCTGATTTGTGTGCATTTGTATTGATTTATTAAATTAGGATTCATGGACATTGTAAGATTTGAATCCATGAAAGCTTAACAAGCCCCAGATCGCAGATGCGCTGTGGGTAATTGGGTTGAAAATTTGACAGATTTCTATAATTCTTCTGCTCATTGAGATGATACAAACCTGCTATCTGTCATAGACCATTTAGGGAAAATGTCTCTGCTAGCTGATAAGCCCATTGCTGACTTGCTTTTATCCATAGGCTGCCTTATCTGGGGTCTTGCCTACTGATCCTGCTAGCTTACTTTCTTTCATATTTAGCTTTTGTTTTGCCTGTTGGGGAGCAAACTGGTCATACTTTTGAGATGTTTGTGTTTACTAGCATGGAGACCTGGAAATAAGCTGACTTCATTGGGGAGCGGGGTTCCCTCAGGACAGCTGAGCTTGGTATCCTGGTCTTGGAAAGCTGAGCCCAGGGTGTGTCTGACCAACATGAGGCAAGAACTTGCCATCAGCACCATCTGTATCAGATTATAGACGGCCCTCTGTGTGCCTGAGAGGGTGGTCAGTTGACCCCCTTTGGCTGGTGACCCCCACTTCTAAAGAATTAACTTTTCACACAGAGCACAACAGAGTGTAACTATAGTGGAGTACAGTAACAGAAGCGGATTGTATTTCCTGCTATGTTTTTAAGTTCTGCAGGGGCAGGTTTGTTGACGGAGTGGTGAGAAGGTGAGAAATAGAAATGTCAATCATATGCTGTGTGTTTATATACCCACCAATCAGACGGCCGGGCATGCCCATGTGCAGTCAGTATTGTTGCCTATATTTGTGTGTGGTATGCACAGCACAGTTGCTGATATCTTTTTAATGTGGCTCTTAAAACAGGCAGCATTCATCAGCAGCCAGTCTGGGGCATATTGGGGCTTTGGAAATGGAAAGTTTCCTAAAATACAGTAGGTGGCGGCAGCAGAGCTTAATGGAACAGTTAATGCTGTGATAATAAAAACCTGGCTCACCTAAAGCAGGAGCTCCTGAGATCATACAGTATGACCTCATATCCTGACGTAGCCCTGCTCATTGGAGGCGCATAGGTCGCCCCCTGTGCGATCGCAGGATGAGCATTGTTTTCTTTCCTGTCCAGCACATGTATTTCCTTTTGCTTTGACTATGGCAGTGTCCCCTGTCACTTTGTCCAGTAGCTTTCCTTTCCTTTCTTTTCCTTTCCTTTCCTTTCCATTCCATCCCAGTTCCTGGTAGGGAGTGAGCTAAAATATGACCTGTCAGACAAAAATATCTGGGGGTCCCCTAGGACAAAGGAGCTTGGAGGGAATGAGAATGTGGTCTGGGGGGCTGAAGACCAGGTTACCTTTCTTATTTCTCCTCCCGTCCTTGTGGAAGTCCAGGTCATAACGTTGAACATGCAGACAGGATGAGAGGAAAGAAAAGGTCATTATTTTCTGTGATGATATGTCCTTGTCACTCTAACTGTGCTTCACTCTAGTCTTACACCGCATTCTTTGAAATACGAGTTAATTAAAGCTGTGGAGCATGTTAGAGACATGTGTTCCTGTGTGTACCTGGGCTGTGCTCACATACTGACATACACAACTGAGCTGTGCTCACATACTGACATACACAACTGAGCTGTGCTCACATACTGACATACACAACTGAGCTGTGCTGACATACTCACATACACAGCTGGGCTGCGCTCACATACTCACATACACAGCTGGGCTGCGCTCACATACTCACATACACAGCTGGGCTGCGCTCACTTACTCACATACACAGCCTGAGCTGTGCTCACATACACAGCTGGGCTGTGCTCACACAGTCACATACACAGCTGAGCTGTGCTCACATACACGCCAAGCTGAGCTGCACTCGCATACTCGCATACACAGCTGGGCTGCACTCATATACTCGCATACACAGCTGAGCTGTGTTCACATACTCACATACACAGCTGGGCATTAAAGACTCAGTACTGTTCTGTGCAAATGCCTGCTAAATCCAGTTACTTCTGCCTGGTTAGGGAAACCTCACCCTGGCATGAATTGCCATTTTGGCTGTGAGATAGAACCAGTAGTGTTTGTGAGTTCTTACCTGTGACTTTGCTCCTTGTAGTGGCTTGTAATGCTGCTGTTCTGTGTGTCTGTGTTTCCACAGAAAGAGGTGAAGGATGTCTTTTCTCCCATCGTGTTTGAAGCAGCCTACAGCCTCGGCCAGCACTTACTGGGGGGGTCTGAGGGAAAGCTGCCCCCACTGACCCCAGTGCTTCGCTGGAAGAAGGGCCATCGCATTGCACAGACCAACATGGTGAGGATGCTGCCTACCTGCACTGCAGCTTACATCGCTGCCCACAGAATACTGAATGAATGAATGTTACATTTAAAAAGTGCTTTTCAAGACACCCAAAGCACTTTATATAAGCAATGGGGAGCCACTTCAACCACCCCTGCCTGGATGATGCCACAGCAGCCGTTTTGGCCCGTCAGCAGTCCTACAAACTGGAGGGCCTTAAACGGTCTGTGTTTTACAAGCATCGTCCTAAAATCTGCTGTCGTGTTTCTCCCTGTGGCATATTAGGTGTATCTGCAGCATGTTCTCTAAGGGCATCTCTCTCTAAGGGCTTGTCTGCTATAATATTCTTGGAACGTTCTTATGACTGAAAGCCATCAGCTGATTAATAACTTTATCAGTACCATTGTTTTTAGGGTGCATCAGTTGTTTCCGTACTTGGTGTCATTTTGCAGTCTAACTGGTTTTTTTGGATGTAACAGTGTGTTACTTATAGATTTAGGGAATTCTGATTTAAGAATACGTTTAGTGATTAATTGTCGATTTAGTGATTAACACCACAGTGCACAACAACGAAATGTGTCCTCTGCATTTAACCCATATGTGCCAAAGTGACATAGCAGGGGGCGGCTAATTCAGCACCCGGGGAGCAGTGCTGGGGGGCGGTACCTCGCTCAGGGTACCTCAGAGTGCACTTCCCTAACCATTAAGACACCACTGCCCACAGTGTTCACACCCTAGTATCATCTACAGTATCAGCCTCTGTGAGCAGAAACTGAAATGAGCAGGATGCTGTGTGTTTGCCTTCCTGGGGGCAGAGAGCGGTAAGGGTCTTCCTGTGATAGCTTCTGAACACTGCAGAGCCCCAGGGTGTACATCACACTAGAACCTGATGGTGAGGAACATTTGGTTGAGTGGAGCCTGGCTGCTGTTAGACTGCATCACATGTCCTCTCTTTCAGAAGTGTGCTAGATTAAGGATTTTGCTGATATGCTATTACATGAGTTTTATGAAAGCCACAGACGACACAAAAAAGCTTAGTGATTCATAAATGAGATCTGAGCCAGGAGCTACCGCTATCTTGGGCCCTGTGCTGTCTGATATAAGCACCACTCCTCCCTGACTAGGGTAAGCTTCACGTTGATGGGACGATGGATGGATGTAGTTGTAGTTGGCATGCTTACCAAAAGAAAACTTGTGGGAATAAGTAATTTCTCAAGAATCCTAGAAACGATGTAAAGCAGATCTACAAACAAAGGCACAGGAGAGAGTATTATAATATTAGGGGGGCATGACTTAAGCTAATTGCAATGGTGTTTTGTTTGGGGTGGAACGAATTAAGTCAAATTAAATATGGGGGTGTTCCAACGCTCCTGGGTACGAAATGAAATCCCTTGCATCTCTAAATTTGTTTATTTTAGTTTTGCAGATATATCAAAAGTGTGGAAGGTTAAAAAGGGCTCTGCACCTCAGAGATACATCATCACTGGAAGTGATGCCCAATGCAGTCTGTATGTAATTTCTTCCCTGCCAAGAATTCTGTTGCTTCCTGTCAACAAGTCTGCAAATGGAGAAATCTTTGAAGATTTAGGGCACTTTGAACACTTTTCTTAAATCATAATTAAGTCTTGTAAAACGTTGCTTTACCCAGTAACTCCCCTGAACTTTTGTATGTATTAATGATGGTGTGACATTCCACAATGTGCAGTTTGTCATCCCTAGAGAGTCACAGTGCTGACTTCATGATACACAAACTAAGTAAAAATAAATTCATCCATAAATTATGGCACCTATTCCAAAAAGCCCAGGGCACAGGCAGGATGTGTTCCCAACAGCTTGCAATTCAGTCACAGGGCACACAGTAACACAGTACAGGGTAACTTTGAGACACCAAGCCACCTACATCACATGTCTGTGGGCTGTGGCAGGAAACCCACACATATATGGGGAGAAGAAGCAATATCCACACACATTGCCGAGGTAAGAATCAGGCCAGCAGTCTTGGAGGTGTTCGCTTGTTCATTTGAATTTATGTTAAGAAGAACAGAAGAGTTTGACTGATTGTGACTATGAGAAGAACCTTTTATACACCATGGAGTACATCACTCTCCTCTCTGACACAGACTCAGGTTCCCACATTCCTGTTCCGGGAGATTTATACCCTGCAGAATGGGGGGCTTCATTCCTGTGTAGAGGACCCTCAGTGATGTATCATTGCATGGCCTGGGAGGAGGGTCTGTCCAGCTATTGAGGTCAGGTCAGCTGAAGTGTTCTTTATAAACCTATAAAACATGTCCAGCTGATGGCCGCACTCATGGTCCTGGAGCTCAGTATGGAAGACTGTGTGAACAGGACTTTTTATGGCGCTGTGCAGGGAAGCGGCGTCCCCTCGGGGGAAAAAAGGCAGTATTCTTGAAATGTGCTGCATGTGTAGCGTGAACACGGGTCAAAGTGATCGAGCACAGATCCTGTCTGATGGAGACCCCCTCCGAGGGCCGAGAGTCAAGCCTCTCCGCGCTGCGATCGGTGCTGCTCTGGGATCAGAGCCAGGGCGTAAATCCCGAAGGACGGGTGCAGGAATGTGCAGAAACCACCTGATCCTGGAACAGGAAGGATGATGGTGTCGGTTTCCCGCTCGGTTAGCGGCTGTGTTTTCTTTTCATCTGTGGAATTCTGCATGACCTCTAGTCCCTTCTTCCCTTTGCACTCTGATTTCGCCCCTAGGGGGGGGGACGGAGGGCAGCTTGCTGGCAAAGTCTGCTCCATTTACATGGGTATTAACAATTGATGCTAACAAACACACCGTATTGGGTTTATGCACTGTGTTCCAGTTTTTTCACTGTATGTGCATGTCTTTTTAAGATCCAGCATGGTCACGCCCTACTAATAAACGGCCATAATTAAACTGTCATACAGCCATACTTTTGAGGGTATGTTTCCGTCTGTCAGGGAAAAGCCTGTGCAGCATGTTACTGTGTAAATCCCTTAATGTGTTGTAATAGGTGCAGGCAAGCTGAGAGCCTGTGCCACATGACACAGTGTGAGGAATTCCCAGTGCAAATTCATATATTACATACTGGTGAAAAGATGAAATATTCACAGCTATGGGCCCAGGTGGTTTGCTGAAAATCCAAAAGCACATATTATTTGGATGACGCAGTTTTATACACATCATATGCAGTGTCACAGTGTAACACCAACAGCTTTTTTTAACACTGTGAAGCCTTAGTAACATTACAGTGCAGTACATAGGGAGTGGAAAGTCTTGCAGTCCACTTCAAGCTGTGGATACATTATTTATTTGTCTGTGATAATTCTGTAGGCAAAGGTGTCCTTTTCCTCTCTATACCTCTCCCATCCCTGTACCATACCCTTACTCTCCCTGTCTATACCTCTCCCATCCCTGTACCAAACCCTTACACTCCCTGTCTATACCTCCCCCAGCCCTGTACCTTATCCATACTCTCCCTGTCTATGTCTCTCCCATCCCTGTACCATACCCTTACACTCCCTGTCTATACCTCCCCCAGCCCTGTACCTTATCCATACTCTCCCTGTCTATCTCTCCCATCCCTGTACCATACCCTTACACTCCCTGTCTATACCTCCCCCAGCCCTGTACCTTATCCATACTCTCCCTGTCTATGCCTCTCCCATCC
>JAABNX020007097.1:0-15141 GCA_015163995.2 Mormyrus lacerda | reverse complement strand
TGCCCATCATGGAGGAATAAGGAAGAGGCTAAAGCACATAGTGAAGAGCATGTTACAGGCATTGTACTGGTAGCCAACGCTGCAGCAAGGATCATGGATGTCAGCATTGTACTGGTAGCCAACGCTGCAGCAAGGATCATGGATGTCGACATTGTACTGGTAGCCAACGCTGCAGCAAGGATCATGGATGTTGGCATTGTACGGGTAGCCAACGCTGCAGCAAGGATCATAGATGTTGGCCAGAGTTACTGAAGCTCTCCCTGATTCCAAAGGCTTCATTTGCAGCGTACAACAAAACAAGCCAGCCTTAGCAACCTGTCAGTAAAATTTGCTTGCTTACAGTAAAGTACAGTAGAAGGCCACCTAAAGCTGACTGAAGTCTGCATGAACTTGCATACATGCACACACACACACACACACACACACACACAGATGCATGCACTGATTCTTTCACAGTTAGTCTTGTACATGGCTTCTTGGACAAATTTGCATTTGTTTTGTCATAGATTGCTTACCGCAGTAGTTCTGAGGGGCAGGCTGTGTAGTAAATTAAATTTGTTACAGAAGCGCCAATATTCTTTAGTTCTTTTGTTTGAAATGGTCCCAAATTTTAAATATTTTTTGCCTTTTTCTCTGACTTTCCTCGTTATTTTCCCAATCTTTCTCCATTGCGCCATCAAATCAAACCTGCTACACATATTGCAGCCTAAGCACACAGTAAGAATGAAACACGGTGATCACTAAGCAGTACATAGTCGTGCGGATTACATGTAGCATCGAAGCAAAGAATTCCTGTGTTCCTGTTCCCGTGCCTGCCTTTCCTCCCCAGAGCCCTCCGGCTCAGTAAAGTCTATGCTGTTTCCCTCCCCAGAGTTTCCCCAAGTGTTCTGTGCCATGAAAGAATACGTCACAGATCAAAAAGAGATGGATCCAGCAGAAAGACACAACCAGCTGCAGGACGCCCAGACATAGTTCAACCAGCTGACAACCCCGGTCGGTCAGCTTCAACAGGGATTCGCCGCAGCGGCAGCTCTGCCTGGAACGCCGCCTCCCACTTCTTCCAGGATTGTGAAAGCTGTTCCACAATGCTACAGTGGAAACCCAGATCAATGTTGCATTTTCCTTTTGCAATGTGGGTTATATATACAACCCAAATTTTGGAAAAGTTGGGACGTTCTTTAAATTTGAATAAAATGAAAACTAAAAAACTTTCAAATTATATACGCAGTTTTTTTATTCACAACAGAATATAGAAAACATAGAGATATCTCTGTGCTTAAGGGACAAGGCTGAAGACCATTATTGGATGCCCATTGTCTTGAGGCCTTCAGACGACACTGCATCACTCATCGGTCAATGACATTAGTAAATGGGCCCAGGGATACTTCCAGAAACCACTGTCGGTAAACACAATCAGCCGTGCCATCTGCAGATGCCAACTAAAGCTCTAACATGTCTTGTGATTTGGACAGTGTGACTCGGCACTTAGCCATCTCTCCTATTTGACTCTCCCTGCCGGTCCCTGGAGGATGGGCTCCCCCTATGAGTCTGATTCCTTCTAAAGTTTCTTCCTTCTAGGGAGTTTTTCCTTGCCACTGTTGCCTAAGGCTTACTCACCGGGTGCTTTGGGTGGGGATTCTGTAAAGCATTTTGAGACAATGTAATGTTGTGATAACACACTATACAAAAATTAATTGTTTGTTGATTTGTTTGTTATCAGCGTTCAGTTCAAAAGCCAGCATCTCTATAGGGGCGGATCAGTGCATACGGTATGGGCAGCTTTCACGTTTTGGAAGGAACTATGAATTGTGAAAGGTACATAAATTATAAGTATTTCTCGTCAATTTCTTGTCATGCCATCCTGATAAATTCATTGTAGCTGTTCTTCCAACCAGATCATAATAATTAATTTATTTTTACTTCATTTACCATCATTTTGATACATGCCTTTGTATACAGTAGGTTGGACTACTGCAATGCTCCATTATCTGGCAGCACACACTGCACACTAAATACCTTGCAGCGTATTCAAAATGCAGCAGCTTGAATTGTCACCAGGAGCAGGAAGTTTGAACACATAACCCCTGTTCTTAGAGCTGATTTCAAAGTTCTCCTACTTACATATAAGGCACTTAATGGTCTAGCTCCCGCCTACCTGACAGAATTACTTCAAGTTTACAAGCCGCATCGTTCACTCAGGTCACAGAATGCAGGTTTCCTTGTCTTTCCACATATAAATAAAGTGAGAGTGGGCGGTAAAGCATTCAGCTATAGGGCTCCTATATTGTGGAATGGTTTACCAGACTATGTTCGGGATGCTGATTCGGTCTCAGTCTTTAAATTTCGACTGAAGACCCATTACATCAGTTTATCTTACCCGCAACCGACCACACCATAACAACGGCTGCTGGTGCTGCTGTACATGTGATTATTATCTACTATGCCTGTCTATTTATGTGTCAACACATGTTCTGACCATCCATGCTCTCTGCCTTCCCACATGTCTGGGTGGTGCCCAGGGTGGGCACCATCTGAGCTGGAGTCCGGGAGGTTGTGCAGCCAGTTGACCTTGGACCCCCAGAGGTTTTTTTTCTCCCTACTTTGGAGTTTTTGGTTCCTCTCCTCTGTTCTCTTCCAGTTTTCTTTATTCAATTTCTTTCCTTCCTTTTTTCCCCGTTCTGTATCTTCCTCTACTTCTGTTTCATGTATCATAACACAACCCTGTAAAGCGCTTTGGGACAATTCTGTCGTACAAGGTGCTATATAAAAATAAAGTGAACTGAACTGAATTATCTGAGTTGTCAACTTTTTTCAAGGAGGTGTTTGTATTGTGTTTCAGAGGCAGGCTATTGCATAACCATTCGATGAAGAAAGTCCCACCCAAAAGTATCGAAGCACCAAAGACATACCCCAGCCGGTTTGGCATTTTTAGTACTAGGACTTAAGTTACTTGTGTTCTCTACTGTGAACACCCATGTAAAATAATAATTAAACTCGTTTACTATATCAATTTCATTTTCAATTATAAGACCTTTACTATCCTGCAGATTAGTGATTTCAGTTGTTAGTGCTCTTTTGGAATTAAAATATTGGAAGAAACTTTTAATGTCATCCTTAGCCTCCAATGCAATCTTCATTTCTACATTCTTCTTAGTGAGTCTAATGTTATTTTTAACTCTTAGATAGTCGGCATTGACTTAGATAATCCTGCTTTATTTTGAAATCGTTAGTTAATTTCCATTTGTGAAACTGAGCCCTTTTCCTCCTGACTTTATTCTTAATTTCCATAGTAAACCATCTTGGCTGCAGTTTCCTAGATTTAGTTTTGCTGGAAACAGGTATGAAGTCCTCTTGCACTTGCACCAACGTGCTTTTAAAAAATTCCCATGCCTCTTCAACAGTTTTGCTGTTTAACTCCATCCAGTTTACAGTTTTTAGTTTCAGTCTCATTCCATTAGTCAGTATTCCTCACATTTTATATTTTTGTTTTGGACTTTGCTCTTCGGACACTAAAATTAACCTCAAATTTAATCATGTTATGATCTCTACCGACCAGTAGTTCTGAAACCTCTAATTTTCCAATCCTATCCTGGTTGTTAGACAAAACAAGATCAAGAACGGCTTCTCCCCTGGTAGGGGTGTTAACAAACCGAGTAAAAAAACAATCCTGTACTAATTCCACCATCTCAAGTTCATTTACAGAAAAGCCAGAGACTATGTCCCACTGTACCCCAGGAAAATTAAAATCATCCATAACCACCACACCATTTTTATTACTCATAATCCTGATATCGTGATATAACATTCTGCTTTCCTCTGCAGCTACATTAGGTGCTCTATAACAAATACAGACAATTAGGCCATTTACGTTTTTAGCATCTAGTTTTACCCATATAGCTTCTGTACTTGTATTTTTATCAGTGAGCTCCCTTGCCTGCAAGTTTTCTTTTACATATACTGCAACACCACCTCTCTCTTCCCTATCCGGTCCCTACGGAACAATGTGTAACCATCCATATTATATTCTTCACCATCATTGTCACTCATCCATGTTTCTGTTATTCCTATAATGTCGTAAAAGTCTGATGAAATTAAAGCCTCTAAATCCTGAACTTAGCTAACTAATAATTTAGTTTAATTTAATCAGTATGGCACTTGCTGTATGAGTCAGAACAAACAATGTACATATAATTGCCTCCCTTTCAACTGTCAACACTTTTTTCCTCAGTGAGAGGTACTACATAAGCATAGTTATTATTCTGTAATAGCTTTTCATACCAGGGCAGAAGGGAACTTGGTGTATAAGGACATAGGAGTTCTGCTAGAGTGAGCACTGAACTGTCACACAAATATTCAGCTGTACAAACAGGTTGAGTTGAAAGTCATTCTGAGACAAAGTATTAAGAAAAACCCTCTTGGACTTTTTCAAATGTTTAGTCTATTCCCTAAACCTTGATTAGTTTAATCAGATGTGTTAGCATATAGGGTCAGATGTTATGACTTATATGTACACAAGTATGGGGAAACACTGGACCAAATGGTAAAACAATAATAGCCACACAGAGTAACTGGACAATATTTCAAAAGAAATAATAGGGAAGTTAGAAAAGAGAGACATAAATTTAGTTAATAAATATGGAACTGTGCAAAAGACTTTGGCAAAGAAAATGTTTCAAACTAATAGGGCAATAAGTGCATATTTCATCAGAGAAAAACACAATGTAACATTATGATATATAGAAATGAACAGTAACATAATAAAAAGTAACAAAGAAATGATTAGTTTTTCAAAAAGTTACTAGTATTCTGTTGGATGTGTAGAAGAACAATGCTTCAGTTTCTAAACCTCTCCTCAGGGGCGCCCCAGCGATTTCATGTGTTTGTTGAAAATTTGTCCACTAGCTCACTTGATTAATTAAATATTTATATAATTATATGAGGATTAGCCAAATAGGGTGTGCTAGTGGTTGAGTCAAATATAATGATATACAGTATTGGATCATAACTGCAACTATTACAGATACTTTACTGTAGCAGAGGTTCCTTAGTCACTCCGCTAAAACACTTTGACAAATGTCAGAGTTTTATACCAACATGATCACCACTACCAAACTTTGGAATTCTGCATTGTAGAGTGGGGAAAACTTTCTGCCAGTCGATGTCAGAGATTGATGGTTATGGGAAACGTCTCATTGAGGTTATTTCAGCCAGAGGGGGAAATATCAACTATTAGGACATAGGGTGTCCTAACTATTCCTACTCAGTAGGAATCGCCATCTTAGTTAATTTTGTTAAATAAGTGTATCTGTGTCTTGTTTTTGCATAGATGATGCAAATGGCCATCACCTTTATCTACAGATATCATATGAAAGAATATTGATATGTTGTAATATTGATATGTTGATATTTCTTAATAAAGAACTAAAACATTTTATTAGGTGACCTAGTTTTTTCACATGACTATTTAAATATATAACTAGGTACTGCTCGTCAGTTACACGGTATCTAAGCTTTGTAACATAACCAGATTAACTGAGCATGGAGGAAAAAGATATTCTGTTAGTCATTGTAGGGAATGTGCGGATTGATTGCAGTTCCAGGAATACAGGACAGATTGTATCCTATATAGGAAATAATAAATAAATAAATAAATAAATAAACTCCCCTCACCCATCAGGAAACTGAGACAGAAATGTACCAGTTATTCATATCAGTCGACATTTCTATATCAGGGCCTCAGCAAGTAATCACAGGAAAGCAAGACAGCACAAAACAGATAACAACATTTTCTGAGGTAGATATATGGGGACACAGAACCCACAGGTCCATTAACCTGACCTTTATGCTAAATAATAATGGGAGGTGCAAAAAGTAGGTTAAATTTCATAAGCAAGGAAACTACACCCTCACCCCCAAAACATTGGAGGGTAAACCAGTCATTTTGTTATTTGTCAGTTATTGGGGGGAGTGGTGTGATCAATTGCACCAGACAAATCACATGAAAAGTACCTACCCATGAGGAGGAATTAAAAAAATGACCAGGAGCTACAATTGGGCTGTTACTGCAGTGGGCGGAAGCCCCCAAGTTCATAAAGACTTCACAGTTCCTGAAAAAATGGGAAATGGCCGAAAGTTTGTTCGCTGGTTATTTTACACAATTTGTGGACCCCTATGGAGTCGCCTGTATAACCCCCCATTCCCTCTACTGCTAAGGAATGCCAGGAATGTGCCTTTTGTAAGAAGGAACGTGCTGGAATTTGTCAGCTGAGGGAGTCTTGCTAGTTTTTTAATATGTACTTTCCTCTGAGTGCTTGATAAGTTCCATAACAAGAAAGTCCATGAGTGCTGTGTAACAAACATTATTTTATGTCTGAGGAGAGCTGTGGCTAATTTCTTCAAACCTTTCGTTTCTTTTGCAAATAACTTATTTTAGTAGCTCTTTCACCCAATGGCTTGATATTTAGATGTACTCCAAACAGAACAAGTGGACGCAATTTGTAATGTAGCTTGTTAATAAAGTTCATCCAAAATCTATTTACATGCTGTGTGTCAGCCTGGCCTGCACCATGGAAATAAATAACAGCTGTAATAGACTGTAAAGTCCATTCAAAGTATCTATGCTGTCTGAATACTCACCACAAGCTGGTATTAACTCTTATATATAGCCATGTGGTTTGTTCGTTTTCATGCCAAAATGCAGGATTATCTTTGCGGCTCTGGTGTGGTACACATATCTTTACAATAACCATAAATCTATTCTAGGCCATTCAAATTTATCATACCATAGACCCTGGCCCTAAAACTAGAATGTTCAAGTTATCAGAGAGGGACATTCATCACTATGTCTTATTACTTCTTTTGTGTACGATATAATTCACCGTATCAGTGGCAGGAGCCGAGCAAACAAGTCCAAGTAACGAATAAGACGCATGTCTGCAAATGAAAATGGTGCAAGAAACAAGCAGAGATGTAGCTTGAAGGTGATCTTTGATTATTGGAATCTCAAAAGACATAGTTCACAACAAGATTCTGGAGGGCATTTTGTCAAGGAAGATAAATACCTTGATTTTGACATTTGGGTACCCCCCACATACTAATGGGTAGTGTAAGCACCTCAACTAGGAAATCGTCATTTTCCCTGCTTGTATTTTGTATTTTGTGTCAGTACCTTCTGTGGGCAGAGTATGGGCAGCTGGAGGCAACCGATGTTCCCAGCGGTTAATGAAAGGTTCAAGTCGAGTGGTCAGGTATGAGAGGCTGCCCATGTGCAGCTGTTATGCACAGTAAGATAACAGAAAGCAGTGCAGTGAGTCTGGTTGTCTACTCAAGTCATAAAGCTTCTTCTCCGGTCAAAGTAGTTATCCCTATGTAGCATTGATCCTTTTAAGATTCCGCATAGCATAAACCTAATAATTGTCTAACAAGTTGCAATTTTCCAATCATTACAGCATCTCCTCAGTGTTCCACATTAAATTCCTGAAGCCCATTTCTTACAGCCCTCTGCATCCACCCTCTGAACAGCCGACAATCCCATCTCCTCTGGATGTCAATGGGTCCCCAACGTAGACAATCACTACTCTCCTGGACTCTCGGTGACTTTTGGGCCACCTCCAGTATCTTGCTGCCTGGATGGAGTAAAGGCTGGAGGAGGAGTGCTGGGTTGAGCCAGGAGTTCCACCGCGCACATCCCTACCAACTGCCCCCCGCCACATGGACATCCATAAAGCGGCAGCCTTGGTCGTCAGGAGATGCCCGTGAGGTGGGTACTGTGAGAGGAGATGCCACTGCCCTCTTGTTACCACATCCCCTCACCAAAGTATTACGTTGCTGCTCATTGCCCGATTCCCAGGTTTCCTCTTTCTGAGGAATTATTGTACATTTCTATTAACAATAGGGCATTACCAAAAAAGAACACAACAGCCCACAGACACATTCATAGAGCAGGTAGCAACACAGAGTTCGCCCATCTTCTCAGACGGCTGGCCCAAGCAGATATTCATTGAGTTATGGCTAATGAAAATCTTCATGTGAATCCTGGTGTAAAAAGTGAACTCCCAGACTAGGAAGTCTACAAATACTTCACCCTTACTCCCTTCAACACTCAATTTCAATGGTGACAAGATCTTACTACAGTCTTGTTAAGATGGCAGGTCCAAGACTACAAAAGTCATGAACGTCTGACTTGTTTATTTGACATCAGAATTACTCTTCCTCTGCTTGGTCCTTGTCATCACTGTGGGTGGGACCTGAGCCTCATTAACCACTGAAATAGTAGCTCAGTGAGGTGGTGACACAACTGGGAGAAACATTCCCAGACTGTAACCTATGAAGCCGGATTTATGGTGTAAGCAGATCTTGTGAAGAAAGATGAAGCGAGCTGATTGACATAGGTTGTTAGTGGAAGTTTGAGAGGAGTACATGAATAAAGTTATCAACAGGGGAAGGGTGTGACGCAAATAGTTTTAAACAGTAGTAAAGTGGCAAAATCCACCAGCTGCTCTTCATCAAGTTCAGCTTGTTGTAGTAGTTCTGTTCGTTCTCTCAGACCCTTGATGCAATTTTCAGGCCTTATGGTTTTCTTATCAATAGAGCCCTGAACAGCAAGGACCAGGTGATATAATCATGTGTGGCTGGTTTGGGTGTTATTAATAAGAAAGTTAAACCTAGCAGGGTCTTCAAATCTGGAGCTGGGAAGAAACAGTTGTAATTATCATAGCCTTCCAGCATATACACATCAGGCATATAAATAATTACTATATGTGCACCACATAAAACGCTGTGTTATAAAACAGGACTCATTTTAATTACAGGGCATGTCTACTTGTCTGTCTCCTGTCAAACTTTCACCCTAAATTTAAAGAAGTTTTTCCATAGCAATTACAGTTATAACACAAGATTATACCTTCTGACCAAACTTGACTGAATGGCAAGACAGGATTTTTTTCTTTTAAATGTATATTTCTCTATCAATCTAAATCAGCAGGAAAAGTTAGTTAGACCTCTGTGCCAACACAGGTCAGGCATTGCTTTTGTTTAAAAACACCAACGACCCCGAAATCCATTAAAATATTAATGTGAGTCCATGTTCACACTGGAATGTGACCTAAAAATAGACCCTGTGACTGTAGCAGCTTCCGTTGTACTTCCATGTTATTTAAAAGTGCCCTGAGCTCTATAAATTAAAATAGACATGGCTCCTTAACAACCAGCAAAGAGAAACACTCAGTAATGACAGGATAAAATACATTCTTACAGCAAGAGCCATGTAGCTGAGTTGTGGGTCTGAATTGAGTAATGTTTTATATTGGACTTTCCCATTGCTTTCTTAAAATATTTAGGTAGAATTAGAGAAGAGTTTTCAGATGCTGAAACCCCTAATTTAAATGATCACAAATGTTACGTTCATGTAATTTAAACTTTAGATAACAATATTTCAGTATTTTGGAAAAGAGAAAACTTTATGAATGGATAAGGCACAACAAAAGAGATTCGGGGGATATTGCACAAAGCAGAATTTCCCAGTTAGTTGGGTAACTTAAGCCAAATGTGAAGACTGTCCAATAGGAGGAGTGGTAAGTGACCTTCCTAGTGGCCAATCCTAATATTTTGCTGAAGATATCTGGCTAATGAAAGCAGACTGCTTTGTGGAATACCCCCTCTCTCTTTTCCACCACTAGGGTATTTTGTGTCCATAAAAAAATTCAGTTTATTATGAAGGAAAAGCAGTGCTGGAAAATTATGCAAAAACAAAGTAGGGCCAGAGTTTTGTATTAACCAACTGCAAAAACCCAAACAAACAAGCAAGCAAACAAACTATAAATTATCTTGCTTGGAGTTTAAAGCATTCGTTGTGGGACAGCAGGAACTTCTGCAAATAGGGATGAGAAATACACATGGAAAAGGAGGTGAGAAATGTCAGAGCAACAGTGAATACACAATATACACAATTTTCTCAAACAGCGTTTATGTTGAGAACTCTTTTGCTCGAGTATATTTTCGAACACCAAAATAGTTTAGTTGTCTACTAACATTAAACAGATCAAATTAAAAACCTGATATGTGCTGTTTGCATAAGTATAAGAAGCTCCTGGTTTACACCAATGACTAATTAATCACAAATGACACAGAGGTGACAGTTGTTAGACTATAATTAAGCATAATTAGGTAATACGTACTCCTAATGTTTCTCTCGGAATATAAAATGTACCCATTGGAAGGGACCCAATGTCATTGTTGACAATCTTTGCAAAAACAAAGACCCAGGAGTATTCTGTTGATGTGAGAAACAAAGTCATTGAAATGCACAAGGCTACTAATCTGTCACGATCTGTCAAGATTCTATCATGGTGGCAACCCACAAACCTGCTAAACACCAGTATTAAAGAGCGCCATTATGCTGAAGAAGGAGGTCTTCTGAGTTTGGACAGTTTGCAGGACTTTGACAGAAGCTGACAAGAAAGACAGGCTACACAGAACAAGGCTTTGCCATTGCAGATTCTGTCCTTGTTGTGGAACAATGGACAAGCTCTTTACCCTCACCAGGATACTGAGAGTGTTCTTATGAGTTTACCTAAACAGTCTACATGTGTTTTCTGGACTTGTAAAAGACATACAACTGTGTCCCTCTAGGGGTCCTGTGGAGGGGTACTCAGAGAATATAGTATGCTGGTCCTGATGCTCTGGGCCATTAGATCCCTGTATAAATGGAGTTAAGCCAGACTCCTTCCCAGTTGGCGCTGGACTTTGCCAGAGCTACCCCTTGTCACCAATTCAATTCAATTCAATTCAATTCAATTCATATAGTGCATTTTCACAACATTTCATTATCCTAGAGCACTTTACATTATCCTGGCCCAAAGTCCACAGTGAGCAAACCAGAGGCAATAGTGGCAAGGAAAATCTTCCTAGAAGGAAGATACTTTGAGAGGAACCAGATTCAAAGGGGAAGCCCATCCTCCAGGGACTGGCAGAGGAAGACAAATGAACCAAATAGCAAAATGTCCTAATTTACATTTCTGTTCATAACAATTTATGGACAGAATTTCTAGACACAATCAGGAGGTGGAGGGTGTCAGGTTTAGTGACCTCAGGACAGCGTCTTTTATTTTTGCAAATGATGTGGTCCCGTTGGCTCTTCTGAGCCGTGACCTCCAACGTGCACTGGAGATATTTGCAGCCCTAAGTGTAAAGCAACCAGGATGAGGATCAGTACCTCCAAGGTCATAGTTCTTAGTTTGGGAATGAGTTACTGCCTCAAATGAATGAGTTAAAATATTTCAGGGTCTTGTTCACAAGTGAGGGAATAATGGCTCAAAAAGACTGTCAATCTACATTGCAACCCTCATCTATGGATAAAAACTCTGGGTTGCAACAAAAAAAAAAGAGATACAAGCAGCTGAAATGCTTTCTTCACAAGGTGGCTGGGTCAAACTTAGAGATAGGGTGAGGAGCTTGGACATTTTCGTTTCCAAGATTGGCAGATGACCCTGCCGAGCCGGTGCACCGAGATCCCCAGGAGTCTCCTTCATCCGTGGCCTCCTGCCACATGCACACCTTAGGACAGTCGTCCCTCGGCTCATTGCGCCTCGACTTTCGTGGCTTTATCGTGGTTTTTTGTATATGAAACTAAGCACTGGAGGAAGATGCCTACCATCCAGGAGAAGGTGAAACTCTTGGATATGATCAAAGATGGCAAGAAAATCATGGAGGTTGCCCGCCATTACGATTTGAATGAGTCTACTGTTCGCTCCATCCGAAAAGATGAAAAGGACATCCACGCAACAGCTACTGTGTCTTTCAACAAGGAAGCGTCGTGACATTCGTAATAAGTTCATAGTGAAAAAAAGTCTGCCCTAGCTGTTTGGATCAGTGACAGCCGCAATAATGTTAAAAACCGCATTCAGAAGGTCCTAAACAGGATTTCTGTGCTCTAACTATGAAAATATTCAATTTATAAATAAAGAATCCTACTTACGGAATACGGAAATTCACTTATCGTGGTCGAGTCTGGAACTGATTAACCGGTGGTGTTTCCCCTGCAACCAGCATGCCCAATCCCTGGATCCCTTGCTTGCTGATAACATGAAAGTGTATTTTTAAATGTCAACTAAACGAAAAATCTCATGAGAAACTAGAAAAGCTGAGCAACTCTGAAATACTTCCAGAAAAAGAATAAAAATCTCGTAAAATGTCCCTGGGTGATGAGTGGAGGCAAACCAACTGTAGAGGGAGAACATCTAATGCAGACTGTGAGAAATGGCACAATCCTCAAAGCTAGGCGGATACCACAAGGTTATATTTAAACTTTGATCTCACTGTGGTTTGGGGTGTGGAGCTATGAATGACTACACTAATGGTCAGGCAGGGAGACCAGTCTGGGACCAGTCCAGTTTGACTATGAAAATCCTCCTTTCATACCTGGACAAGGTCCTGTATTTTTCCTTCCAGAGAGAAAGTAAGTTACAGTTGGAAAACAAAATATTTGTGTAAATTGATAAAAGCCAAAGAAGCTAAGACTGCGTAGATCTACTTAACAGGAACAGGCAGAGCATTTGTGCCAGAGGCAGTATTGGTAAAGAATGTGTGGGAGACTTGAATGTTACATAGTGGAGGAATGCATTCTCCTATCAGCCTCTTGTAATGTTTATGTATTAGGAAGCCAAACTGGAATCCTTTAGACAACATGCTAGATTAGACGGGCTGCAAAGAGCAGGAATATGATCTTCTCAATCATTGTAATCTTACTTTTTTACAGCATGGGCTTTTATGACCAGGACCACATACTGATGTTTTTTATGTATATGTGTGTGGGTGGATTAGGTTTATATTACATATATAATGTCCCTCACAGTATAATAAAAACCTGTTTTGTTTTTGACGTTGTTGGGACCATTTTTCAGGTCTCTACTAAGATCTGTGAAAGCAGTCAAAAAACTAAAAATGCCAAAAGACTGAACTACAGAACTGCAGAGTGAGTCACACCAGCACCATCCATGACACTTCAAATATCTCACTGACTGTTAATAATGCAATAATAATGTTAATATGACTGGTCACAATCCTAATAATGTAATACTGTAATTCTAATAATCTAATATAGTATTTAACTAAGCATACAGACAGTGGTATGCACTGTAAAGAAATGCTGCAGGTATAATCAGCCCATTAATTGATTTTATACTATATTAAATTTAGGACTATATTATTAAT
Source organism: Mormyrus lacerda (assembly GCA_015163995.2). Taxonomy (NCBI): domain Eukaryota; kingdom Metazoa; phylum Chordata; class Actinopteri; order Osteoglossiformes; family Mormyridae; genus Mormyrus; species Mormyrus lacerda. The sequence continues at coordinate 1,932 of JAABNX020007097.1, read as the reverse complement.
ATACCCCATATAGCCTAAATACCCCATACTTCCAATTAGAGAATTCTTAGATTAATTAAGCCAATTAGCCTACAAACTCACTTCACCCAGGACCCTCAGAGGTATGACTCATTCACCCATAAGTATGGCACAAGGACATGGGCTGTGAATAAAGCATTCATGTGTCTGCCAGGACTTTGCAAATGATATATATATATATATGTGTGTGTGTCTCCTTACAAAAGAGCTGTATATAATTGTAACTAAATTGCAGTGGGGATATCGGACTCAAACACGTCTATAAGGAAAAATGCTATATGCAGCCTACATGCACACAGGGGACTCACTGTTCTTCTGACTGTGCCTGTCATGTTCCTAACACACTTTGTTATTATGGCGGAACATTCCTTCCACATTACAGAACTGATGTGTTGAAAGCGTTCCTCTAACTCTGTGTTTTTTTTTTTTGTTACAGTGGTGCCGTTCCAGGAAAGTGGTCGTGAACCAATTTGTATACTAACCAAGGCAATTTTCCCCATAAGAAAGCACTGAAATTTAATTAATCTGTTCACAAGCCTACCAAATAATTTTTTAATTAATTTTCTGGTTTTTATATTAAAAACTTTAAAGAGAAACACAATAAAGTGTGGCAACGGGCGGACCGATGCATCGTGGGAGCAGAGAGAGACAGTGAAGACTTGCTTGTCGGGGAAATCACGCTCTTTATTATACACTAATATAAAAAAGGAATCTGGTTGAGGAATCTGCATTTATGCAGTAGCACACAGTTTTTAATTTAAAAAACAAGCCTGGATATGGTTCCATTAAACAATATATTTAACAATTCATTAGATCAGGTGTTAATTTCAAATCACAGTACAACCTTGAGTATATTACTGATGTACTTCTGGTACAATACAAAAATAATGGAAGGGTAAGTTTGGCATTGCTATAAATTTTATATATGCATTGATATTATACAGTATAAGATTCACAATGAGTTTGGAAGTTTATAAACTCCAGCCGAAGAATGTGTATAAAAAACACATGTAAAAAACACGTGTAAAATGTCCCATCACCTACTATTTCAGCCATTTTTGATGCCCCCATAAAACCCATTTTCCATTGGTCCATTCAAGGCTGACACAATCCCCCAGGGCAGCCACTTAAGTACAACCCAATTCTGAAATCACCATTTCAGTTCTACTACATCTACTGAACTTTGAGTAAATCTACATTTTTCCTAATCACACCAGAATACGTAAATATTTTCTTAACGTTATTATTTACTACACTGGGTGTAAAACCATTTCAGTTTCCTGTAGTGAGGCCATTAAACTTAATGACAATCGTCTTTGTTTCACTTTAGACCGTAACGCCAGCCCATGATATTTGCCCATTCTAAACATTTATTACTTATACAGCATATATAGGCACATCATCATATGAACAATGGGGAATAAAGTACAATTCCTATAACTCTAAAAGAAAAAACTAAACGTGATTATAGGTTAGTTATTTATGGAACTATAACTACTATTATCCATTAATTTCATCCATCAGTACAGCTGGATGTTAGTTGCCTATACGTCTAAAATAAAATGGACTCTGCCAGACCTAACCACCTGCAGCAATATCAGACTATTCCAGTCTACAATCATTATACAAAATTCACAAGCTCCTGAAATCTCCAAGGAATAGTTTTGTTTTATGCCTAGTACAAAATAATGCATTATTACACCGTGCATATTCACTTGACTAACTCTGGTACTCTGACAATACTGCACTATACACCTGGAATACCTGTGGAGCACCTATGAAGGCCAGATGGAAACTGCATATCATAGTGGAATAATAATTAAAAAAAAAAAAAACACAGGCAGTATTATGTTATGCCATGCAATTATACATCCAGCACCACTGGTCTACAAGGAGAGGGTGGTTCCAGGAGCT